>WOVY01006937.1:0-79013 GCA_013436015.1 Rhipicephalus annulatus
AACGTTACGTTGAAGTATATTGGGCCCTTAGTGATGCATATACCAAATTTGGTGTTACGTGAAGTCAATGAATGATGAAAGTATATGACTGGTGCAAACATGATAATCATGACACGCGTGTCATGTGAGATCATGAAAACATACCACGTTTATAGCGTGTTCGCGGCTGTTTTACTAGCGTCACATATATGAATTCGGCACCACGTGCCGTAAATAGGTGAAGAAAGTGAACGACACATCCAGCATGATAATCATGACGAGGAAGTCGTATACAGCATAATTTACCTCGACCTCGTAACGTTCTGGTGATCTCAAAGTGACATATCAACCTTCCCCATTCGTGCTTCGTATATCATCGATTCCCACTGTACGTGGAATCTACCAATTTTTTATACTGTGTTCCCTCATGCCAATTGAGCTTGTAGTCATTTTTTTCTCTCGTTTTTTTTGTTTTTGCGGTGGGTATTTGAAAAACCAGAGCTAATCGCGGAAGCTACAAAACACCAAAAAACTTGGTGTGTCGCACCGTGTGCCCTTAATAAAACTTCTTTCTCCCAAGAGGAGACCACCAGAGGCACGCCGCCTCAAGTGTATGTGAAAACATCGGCTCCGCATTCGAAAATATTTTTGGACAGTTTTTCGTGCATTTGTGAGTGTCTTTTGGTGCCAGTCGACGCATAAAACCACACGGACTACATCAATACCAAGTATTTCACTGTGGGTGAGCTTTTTGACCCTTTTTCGAGATTATTCTGTTTGCCCATATGCTCAGCTGAGCGCGCTAGGCTGAGGCTACGGCGGAGTGGCCGCCGGCCCTTCTCGGAAGGGTGTTTCAGCACTCTACGCACGGAATGTCTATGCAAGTTTCTGTCGATGGGGAGGATATCACTCCCGATGATCTTCAAGACTTTGGATGGTCTGTGGCAACCACTAAACGTAAACTTCGTGGGACGCATACCCCCAGGACCGAGACGCGAGCAAGCGTCTCCATGCACGGCGACGCGTGGTCGTCTCAGCGCTCCCGGGCTGCGGTGAAGAAGCACCTTATCGCTGCTTCTAGACTTCCTTACCTTCCAAGAGATCACCATCGAGTCATCGTGAGACCTAGAAATGACCTGGACATGAGAACTGTCAGTCAAATTAAGTTCGCGAACGCACTCGCAGTGGCTGCAGCGCTCAGTGAGGAAGAAGTCACGGAAGACGTGGTATGCAAGAATATGATGCAGAACATTGCAGTTATAAGCACTCCACTGGAGAGGAACGCCAGAGCGTATTCCAAGATCACCGCCATTACTCTCGGTACCGCCAGTTTTGATCTTAGTGCCTACCGAGCTGCCCCCGACGACACCTGCAAAGGTATCATCAGAGGTGTTGACGTCGACATTCGTCAAGAACAACTTTATTCACTAATTCTACACCCAAGGAACCCGACTGCACTCCAAGTAAAAAGAATCAAGAATTCCACCACGGTAATTATCCTCTTTGACAGACTAAAAGTGCCAAATTACGTCATGTGTGGAAATAGTTTGGTTTGCTGCACCCTGTATCGTCGACAGACCGATGTCTGTTATGCCTGTGGAAAGCTAGGTCATCGAGCCGATGTTTGTCCCCATCCAGAGGAGGCCGTCTCTAGAGGGTGTGGTATGTCATCTCCTTCGGATGATCACGTCTGCACTCCAGAATGCAAGTTGTGTGGGGGTCCGCATCTTACGGCAGACAAGACGTGTAAGCATCGTTTTTAAGTGCCCTACATAGTCCGTCGACGAAGACGAGAGCGACGGATGCAATATACGATGGAATTTGCGGAACAAGACACCGACGACATGAACTTCACAGATAGTGGAGGAGACTTCCTATCGCTACCAGCCGCTGCAGGCGGCCGCGCTACGACTGAGCGCCCGAGCAGCCGCTGGCGCCCGCGTGGCGTCAGCCAACAGCTACAACCACCGCGAGGGCGATCCCGTTCCAGAGGCAGAGCAAGGAGTGTTCGAGATCCAGAGGACATTCTAGATCCAAGGGCCGTTCTAACTCACGGGTGCCTACCGTCCGCAATGGTGTGCAGCAAGGAAATGAGCACCAGACTTGGCATTCAATATCAAGAGCTCCCAACCACAGGTAAATGGGGGGTACCAATCCAGAGCAACACTCAGATATATATGCGCAGATGCAAAGGGAAAATGGTAACCTCAGGGCCATTGTCGAGCAACTCAGGGCTGAAATAGCCTACTTAAGGAAATCACAGCAGGTTTCTTCTCCGTCTCCTTCAATCCAGTTCTCTGTACAGAGGCCACATCGGATGCGAGTCACAATGAGGTACCCATGGACGTCCATCCAGGGGGCGAAACCAACAAAAAGGAGAGCGCTAGCACAACCGGCCAATAACGAGGACAGAGATTTAAAAACAGAGGTCAAGGAAACCCTGAATGATATCAAAAATGCTCTCAGGGCGGTGGTCGAGTTGATTGCGGTATTGGACAGCAGAGTCACAAAGATCGAGGCTGACCAAGGTAAAGCTTTACAATCAGCCGAGGCTACTCCGGCCCAAGTAATACATAAGGTCAGGATCGTGCAGATGGTGGCAACCCGTAGCGTCTCTCAGGAGAGAGCTTTTGAGGGTCCCAACAATGGCGGGACACCTTAAAAGTTTGTAATTTGGCAGTGGAAATGCTGGGGCTTCCAACCAAAGAAGGGAGCTCTCCAGCAGTATAATAAATCCCAGCCAATTTGACCACATGTTATTATGCTACAGGAGGCGCTTACGGAAACATTGAGCCTGCCAGGCTACACCCATCACATCACGAAACCTCCAGATGGCCACGGTATCTGCACGTTTGTGTCCAATAAGTACACTTACATTGAGCACAACATGCACATGGCAAATAGCAAGATTGAACACTCTCTTCTAGAAATTATACCTGGCAGCAACCTTAAAAATAGCATTTTCATATTCCACATATATAGCTCTCCAAAAGGCAAGCACCATCGCTTCACCTCATTGTTATCAAAAGCCGTTACGATCGCTAGGAAAGTGGACGCACCCATAGTTATAGCGGGAGATTTCAACGCACCCCATCAAGCTTGGGGCTACCCTCGCACCACTGCCAAGGGAGCCGAGCTCTGGCAAGCGGTATGTGATCTGAATCTTACTTTGGTCACTGACCCCACGTTCCTACCCTCACTGGAAAGTCTTGCTCTAGGGATACAACCCCCAGACCTCATTTTTGTCACAACCACGGGGGAGGTATCATAGTTAAACTTAGGAGAAAACTTGGGGAGTGAAAATTGTATTTTGAGTACGACATTAAAAATTCAAGCAAAGCCCCCTAATGTTTTCAAATTTACTGATTGGGACCTTTTCCGTAAGATCAAAGCGAAGAGCGCAGAAGAAGGTAATGACTCACCGAATTTCGAACAAGTGGCTGTCTCGGCTGGTCGAAGACGTCAAGTCGGCCACCAAAACGATAGAGACTGATCTACCGGTCAATAAAATGGATAGTAGGCTTGCTCATCTTCTTGAGGCTAAAAGCACCCTCCTTTCCAGGTGGAAAGCACACCGTATGAATCGAAGACTGCGAAAACGCATCGCAAGTCTTAACCAAGAAATAACAACTTACTGTCAGACGCTGGAAAAACAGCATTGAGACGAGATTTGCAACAAGGTGGATGGTCAGATGAAAGTTGGGGGAAAATTGAACCTTCTCAAACACCTGCTGCAGGAGACCAAATCTAAATCCAACGAGACGCGCTTGGTAGACCGAATACTGCACTCAGAAAGGAAGGTTAAATCGGACACGGAAATAACGAAGTGTCTGGCACAGAGATACCTCCCTTTGGACACAACCCGGCCTCCTTCTGGCTACGTGCAATACACGGGATCACCAGCCTTCGAATTGGACAAGCCCTTCCAGGAAGAAGAGGTCCGAACAATCTTAAACAATCTTAATGGGAACTCTAGCCCGGGCCCGGATGGCATTACAAACAAGACACTACGCAATTAGACGATGACTCTGTCACCTACCTCACCAAAGAAATCAATCGTATTTGAGAGACGGGGACTTTCCCTGAGCAATGGAAAAGGGCGTCGGTTATTCTCATACCTAAACCTGGCCGGAGTCCCAGTTTTAGCAACTTACGACTGATTTCACTGACATCCTGTATAGGCAAGGTCGCCGAGCATGTCATCAACGATCGAATATCAAAGCACATAGAGAAGACTAACCTGTTTCCGTACAACATGGTAGGTTTTAGACCACACCTATCTACTCAGGACGTCAAGAAAATGCTGAAGCATCACATCATAGATCAGGAGACAAAAGACGTTAGTGCTATTCTCGGTCTGGATCTTGAAAAGGCCTTTGACAATGTCTCGCACTCCCACATACTTGCCTCCATCTCTTCTCTCAACTTAGGAGCCAACTTTCACAAGTTCGCCAGCTCGTTCCTCAGGAATAGGAAAGCCGCTATACAGCTTGGGGATCTCTAGTCTGAGTCCTACGATCTCGGTTTCTTCGGCACCCCGCAGGGCTCAGTCGTCTCCCCACTGCTTTTTAACATTGCAATGTGCGGCCTTGCTGCAAAGCTCTCAAACCAAGAGGGCATCAAGTTCGCCATCTACGTGGACGACATCACCATATGGAGTGTCGGTGGCTCGGAGGGCTCTGTGGAGAGCTCTCTTCAAGAGGCCGTAGACTGTGTTGAAGTCTACATAAATGAAATGGGCCTCAAGCTCTCGCCAGCAAAGTCCAAACTTCTCTTATATCGACCCACGAGACGGGGACTCAAACCAAAAACTGGCAACCACTGGCTGACATCGACATTAGGCTGCACACGGCATCGGGCAGCGTATTCCAAGGGTGAACTTCATACGCGTTCTGGGCATGATTATCGAGGCTTATGGACAGAACGGCCACACGATCGACCGTCTGACTTCTAAAGCGGAAGGGGTCATCCGACTAATCTCACGCATTTCCAACAGTAGGGTGGTCTTTGAGAGCACAACCTCCTCAGACTATTCCATGCATTCTTGATGAGCCACATAAGCTATGTCGCATCTATGCACAAGTGGCAACTCCATGAAAGAAATAAATTGAACATCCTTATAAGGAAAAGCATCAAGAAAGTTCTTGGCATTCCTATGCGCACAAGCACTGAGAATCTTTTGAAACTTAGAGTCCACAACACGCTTGAAAAAGTTATTCAGGCTCAACAAACGGCACAGGTTGCCAGGCTTTCAATCACACCAGCGGGGAGAAAGATTCTGATTGACACTGGAGTCAACCCCCTGACGCTCGAAGTGCAAAATACGCCACTCGATGATTATATACGCTCTCGCATCAAAGTATGCCCCCTTCCACGAAATATGCATCCACAGTACATGGTAGGCAGGCGTGTCGCTCGAGCCTCCTCTCTTTTAGCTCAAGCTTACAAACAATCGTCTGTGTCATGCTTTGTTGATGCCGGCCAGTATGGCGTTTCCGCTCGCTTTGCGGTAGTATCCGTAGATACTAAGGGTCAGATGTTATCCTCTGCGTCGGTTTGAACCCCTTCTTCTTACAAAGCAGAACAGATGGGCATTGCACTAGCACTCCTTGATCCACAAAGGACTGATATTTATACGGACTCTAAATCCGCTGCTAGGGCCTTCGATTCTGGTTCCGTATGCAAGGAAGTTTTGAGAATTCTCGCTCACAAGGAACTCACCCACCACACAATTATTTGCTTCCCTGCTCACCTTGCCTTGAGGGTTGGAGGCCTTCCCAATGTCAACGAGCTAGCCCACTCCAAGGCGCGAGGCTTCACTTACCGCGCCAGGACTTGTGCTTCTCAGACAGAGGAGTCAGCCACCAGCCTTCATTTTAGGGACATTTGTCTACCTTTAACGAGATCACGAAGTATTATCAATTAGGCCGTAGGTCATTTCCATTGCCACACGAAAAGTTGTCTAGGCCACAGGCAATCTTTCTTCGCATGCTTCAGGCGGGAACATAACCTAGCCTCGTAACCTATAGCCATTACTCCGATATTTCAGAACTTTGTCCAGACTGCCAGAATCGCAGTGATTTTAACCACAGGCTCTGGAGGTGCCCCTCTTTACAAAAAAATGAAGAATTTTCTGAAAACTCCTTTCATTTAATGCTCACAAGTCCGGTTCTCATACAACAACTCAAGGCTGTCCAGAAGGCCCACGATGCGGGTGAGGCTGGGCCTCCCCGTCCCAACGTGGGAGTGGCCCGCGATCCTACCCCTATAAAACGGGGGTGGAATCCTTCAGGACCCCAATAAAAGTTTTTCATCCATCTCCCAAGAAATTCCGGAAGACGCCAGCGTCGCCACCGTGCGATTGAAAAGAGGTGTTTTTGCGGTTCATTTCGCACTTTTTTGTTTTGTTCGTTCTTTCTTCGGCTTGTGATAAGTTTCCAGCAAACGCTAAATCTTCAACTGGAAGTGAGCACTCATTTTCACTGTTGATGTTTTTCCCTCCTCCTTCGCGATAGGCTATTTTAGCAAAACTGGAAACTAACTAGCCTGAACCGCTAGTCTACTAAGTAGAAGGTCGTGGAAATAAGTGTGGCCAATACAGCGGAAGCAAAGAATTTAGGAGCCTCGCTTTTTTGCTTTAGTCAGAGAGACATGCAAAAGTCAGAGACACATTCTAAATATTATGCTGCACAAAACAAATGTCTGTACAGAGTGTGACTACCCCCGATGTAGAGAAGAGCTTTTCATTCTCTGTATTCCAGTGTCTGCATTTTGGAATACATCTTTCGTCTTTCCGCAATATTATTTCTGAAATATGCCGTTACGTCACTCAGAAATGTGTCTCATTATCTGTATTTTAGGTTCGCAAACCATGCATATCGATATCTGTACCCGGGAAAACTCTTGAAGGTATCTCTGCCCTGCCCTGGCTGCACAGTTGAACTTCAGAGGATGGCGCTTAAGGACAATTGACTTTAACCCGACGTGAAGGCCGTACCATAGCATAGCATGTAATGCTTATACAATCGTGTAGCCAGAATTGCAAACACTACTGACGTTTCAGCGACATTGCGTCTGTACCCAGCAGCATGGAGACCTGGCGGGTTTGTGTGGTAGAATACTTGATTGCCACACAAAATACTTGAGCTCAATTGTTCCTTGGGTCCTGATATTTATTCTTTGCATTCTTCGAATGAGTGTTGCGGAAGCAGGCTTCTTTCTTAACGTTCTCACGTTCAAAGTACCATGTCTGTTTTCACCATTCCTTGCTCGACTAAGCGCTAATTACCTGTGGCTTATACCCTTATACGTGTGGCACATACCCACGAGTGGTATGCGGGTATGTGCCACGCGTGTCTGGCGGAAAGAGCTTGTTGACGTTCGCGGATGAATTGTGACAATGTTCAAGTCATGCCCAGTCAGTTATATTCGTCAAGCTATCTTACTCTCCCTTTTTAATTTTGGTTCTCTTCGAGATAAAGGGGTGACCACGACACCATCCAGACGTACACGGCTTCGTAGATAGATATGCAAGTAGGCAGATTAGATAGCTAGATAGATAGATAGACAGATAGATTGAGAGATATTTATTTATTTTTTTATTTTGTAATACCCTCCGGGCCAAAGGCATTATGTAGGGGGGTGAAACACAGGTTTTTACTCATGCATTGTTAGCTATTATTAAAAAAAATAAAAACAAACACAAAGAACAAAATATAATCGTTGTGTACAAAAAATAAGTAAGTATTTATGGGCGTTTATACAATGCTAGTTAGCGCAGAACGAAAAAAGTGATGATCGGTCAAGATGGCCACAGATCCGGGAAGGTGGTTCCAGTCTACTGATGTTCTGCGAATAAATGAATCGCTGCATGTCTTGGTTAGACATGACATAACGTCAACTTTATTAGCCTTTACCTTTATTAATTTACCTAGGAAAATTTTGGTACCTTTGCCCTTCTGTTAAACCATTGCTTTATGTCTGCAGGAAAGTGCAAAGCTGCATCAGTTCATTTTTTTGGTCTGGTGACACAGAATTGTTATCGCGTCCAGCGTTACCCTCACCGCTAGATCAAGGCGGTTTTGCATTACCCGACGTTTCTGTCACGGCTTCTACATTGTGCCTCCGCATTCTCTCACGAATACTAAGCAATGATGGCATGCCCACTCAGACACTGGCTTGCTACCATCTGGGGCCAACACTACGTGTCTTCTTGCCGGATAGCCAAATAAACCAAGGTCCCCAATCAACTGAATTACCATCTTTGCATAGAGCCCTTTTGGCATTTCACCGACGTGTGGAAGCTACGTGTCCGGAGATAGAGGTGGCCGATTCTAAAGTGGTGGACACAATGGCCGCCCTTCTACGGCCCTTAGTGCCCTAGCATCATCAATCTGTAATGAACCGCGCTTGGAAACCAATAACTGCCGCAGTGTTGCCAGGGCATCTCAGAGACTTTGTCTAGAGGCTGGGCTGGGGCTTGTTACCCACCGCGAAAATGGGTTGCAGCGATGGCAAGGTGGTTCGCACTTCCACTTGCCCCAACTGCGTCATGGTAGAGACCAATTGACATGCGACGTTTGAATGTGTGGTTTCCCGCCTTGTTTGGCGTGCGGTTAATGCTGGTTTTCTGGGACAAGGTGTGCGAACTTTCGTGTCCTACGACCGATTTCCGCGTAGCCGCTTCTTCTTCTCCGCTCTGTTAATAGTTGCGGGCTGTTCAGCCTTCAGAGAAACCGATGTGAGGCCATAGCTGGCAATTTCCGCAGGCGTGCTTTGTGGCCGATACTGGGGAGAATGAGACGAGAGATCCTCGCGTTCCTCTCCGAGGAACTTTTCTTCCTCGGGGAGCAAGAGTTTCTGCGGCATTGGTCGTGCGCTTTCGTCAAGGTGGAACACGATAGGATACAACTCATTTTTCGACCGACTTGGTGCTAAGCAGAGCCCGTTGAGTTGTTTTATATGATTTCATGTGTTACATATCGTGTTTCATTGCATCTATTGTATCGTTATACCATTGTATCATGATATCGCATTGAGTTCTTGTGTATATATATGCCAACATTGTCATATATATTAGAGCAAATGTCTTCACTGTAACGTAGTGATGTTAGTCATGAAATATCGATGTGCCGAACTGTATGTGCACTGTTACTGGAATGGTATGAAACCTTTGTGTTCTGTACATGCTGAAAATAAATTTTTTCTAAACAGGATGATCAATTTTATAGGATACGTAAGAAGGCTGAAAAATAAGTGCCTCGCGAAGAGTTGGAATATTATAATAAATTTTGTGAACGAACAGAGGCGGAAGAGCATACCACGAGAGGCAAGAGACGGCAGTTCGGGTGAATTTTTCATGGCAGAAATGCTACAGTGACGACTGAAGTTGTGAAGAATGAAACGAACAGAGTTGTTTTGGATTAGCTCAAGAGTCTTGATCAAATTAGTTGAACTCGGATCCCATACTGCAGCAGCGTATTCTATCTTGCTACGAATCAGCGTCTTGTGTATTAGTAGTTTAAGAGAGACAGATGCGGAAAAGAAGTTGCGACGAATGTACCCAAGCATGCGGTTTGCGTTAATAATGATGGAGCGAATATGGAGTGACCAGCTTAAACAAGTGGTGATGTGTACGCCTAGATACCGGTTCGAGTGGGCTGACTGATTCGAGTGGGGTACTGTTAAGTGAGTAAGAAGTAGGAGAAGATGATATTCGGGAAATGCGCAGTACCTTGCATTTGGAAATATTTAGTTCCATTTGCCAAGTCGTGCGTCAGTCAAAATTGGAGTTAATGTCATTTTGAAGGGCGGTGATGTCATTTGGGCTGTTGATTTCACGGAACACCACGCAGTCATTTGCAAACAGTTTTATGTTTAGATAGATAGATAGATAGATAGATAGATAGATAGATGCTAAAAGTGCCTGCAGTACGCGAATTAGTGATTGAAATGTAAAATACAAATGTAGCGTGCAGTGAAAGGAAGTAGAGGTTTCATAACGTGACACCAGCGAGAATAACCCACGTAAACTTCACACGCTGTCAAAACACATCGGTACGCTTGTGCAGATAAATTGTAAAAAAAAGAAAATATCAGGACCGAAGACACATAGGGCAGGTGGTTTGTCACTGTAGCATCGCCGTAGATTTCAACGTGTTACGGCACCCGAGTCTGTTTTTCTCCGATGACTACCGACTGTAAGCTGATGGGCGCGCGGTCTCCAATGCCGGAAGCTCGAGCGGGTAACCGCTTCCGACTAAGGATAAGCCAGGAGGGGATGAAACGCTTGCGCACCTTCATAGGTCACATCGACTCTCGCCATATGCCTTTGTCTCGATTATAGCTTTTAAAGGCACTAAATGCACGGAACAGCTGTCGAACCGTCGTGAGCAGAGCAGCCATCGAGTGACAAGTGACCAGCTATCACTATGCTAACCGCAGCTCCGAGCACTCAACGTACAATTTCTGAGCTAAACAAGGCGTCGGGCTTTTTCTTTTGCCTCCCGAATACCGGGAAAATTATTCGAATTGATTGCGTTTCTTCCGGCTGAACCGTTTGACCGCTTTCCTTTGCGAAGAGGCAGTGCGCGGGTTTTCGCGAACGAGACAAACACACCCTTTTAATAAAGACGATATTCTTGGGGACGTTCGACGAAAATATTTTGGTCTGTCTGTCTGTACACTTATCTGTTTGTTTGCCCTTAAAGATTCCTCAAACGGCATCTAACAGCCAACCCCATCCGCAGTGCCCACCAATATTGCTCAAAATTTCGCGTTCATAGTTGAGCGATTGTCAATTAAAAAGCAAATATTGCGCGTATCCTAGTCGCTATAACAACACGTCTATGTTTTGTGTCTGCCCTTTTACTAGAAGAGGCACACACAAGTAACTGTAAGGACTGTAGCGTTTATCGCGCTGCGCTGACTGTGCAACGTGATGCTCAAGAAGGTAAGTGTTTCGAGCACTTTCCTACGACGACATAGTGGTGGCACCTGCCCGTCGCTTTGCGTTCTTCACCTTATCACCTCCGTCACTGGCGCGCATCTTTCTCCACGGGCGCGCATGCCTTCGTTTTCGATGATAACTGCCAGATGGCGCTAGTTTCTAATATGCCTCGATGCGCTCGGTCGCCTTCGCTACACACTCGAAGCACTCTAACGCAGCGCCTCCAGACTATCATTCACCAATTTCTTGCGCAGAACATTAAATGAACGTTTTGTTCATTCTCTTCAGATCGTCTTTCGACGACATTTGCTGTGTAACAAGCAGATTTAAGCCATTTTTTTATCATCTCTATTCCCTTCCTCCCACATTCTTCTAACTTTCTCTCCCATTTGCCATCCTCTATTCGGCGCCGGGGGGGATAACCTCTGTTCGGAGAGATCTATATTCATTTAGCGCAACCAGTCGTGTAATAAAAAAAAACTACGCTTTGTGACTTCAGTCACAAGAAATGTTTTGGTACTAGATATATATGTGGGGTTTAACGTCCTAAAGCCACCATATGATTATGAGAGACGCCGTAGTGGAGGGCTCCGGAAATTTCGACTACCTGGGGTTCTTTACGTGCACCCAAATCTGAGCTACATGGGCCTACAACATTTCCGCCTTCATCGGAAATGCAGCCACCGCAGCCGGCGCAGCCTTAGCCACTAGACCACCGAGGCGGGGCAAATCGTTTGGTACTAAGCGCCCAATAAAACTTCCAGAACATTTTTCAGTACGGAAGAAAGGAGGAGAGGTGCGCGAGTAGGTAGCATGCGGGTTTAAAGCCGTTTGCCGAGGCCGGAAACGCTGCCGAAGGTGCGTGCCAAAGATCCGAGCCTTTGCAAATGATACAATGCAAAACAATTTAGAATTATATACTACTCATTAACGCTATATACAGCAACAATGAATGTAAAGGCAATGTTTGAGGCTTTTCTTGTTGTTTCGTGCAGCTGCAGTGTATTTGCTGGCTGTATCGCTCACTTCACCTTATCTTTTGTGAAGCATTGCAAAAATAAATATTCCATCTTGCATGTGCTTTATTATATAATAGGCTTTATAGTTGATAGAAAACTCATTTGGACAGCCCCGCCGCGGTGGTCTAGTGGCTAAGGTACTCAGCTGCTAACCCGCAGGTCACGGGATAGAATCCCAGCTGCGGCGGCTGCATTTCAAATGAAGGTGGAAATGTTGTAGGTCCAGGTGCTCAGATTGGAGTGCACGTTAAAGAACCCCAGGTGGTCGATATTTCTGGAGCCCTTCACTATGGCGTCTCTCATAATCATATGTTGGTTTTGGGATGTTAAACCCCACATATCATCTATATCATCATAATAAACTCATTTGAACACCTTGGAGCACATTTACTTATCATTGCTCAGCAACTATAAACATATTTTATTCAGCTTCTTTTATTGTGTTTTGTAACACGCTGACTGCAAACTCAGTGATGTCAGTGCTCGTTTTCTTCGTTGACAAACATTATCAGTTTTGTTTTGTTAACTGAAAATGGCATCCGAATGTTTTTGAAATGGTGCTAGTAGTATTTTACAGTGACTGGCAATGAAGTTGCAGCGTTAGTTTATGCAGGATGGCTGCCTAAATGTTTTATGCAGGATGAAAGTGCAGGACTTTGTTTCAATTTATTCTAAAATGGCAGTTGTTTTATACTATGTTGACTGCTATGATGACCCTGTGTTGCCCTCCTTCTACAGTGGTGCTACCAGTATTGCATAAGGATGCCAAAATCGGTGGACGAATTTCGGCATCCTTGTAAACTTACTCTGTACACGTTGGTTTTGTAGTGGCATATCAAGGCCTTAAGCGATTTTTTTTTTCTGAAAACCTACAAAAATTTCTGAACCAATAAGCTTCGCGACCTGCGTAAGTACCGTAAAAATGTGAAATAAGTGGTATGAACAAAACAGTGCCGAATAATCCATCATAATTTGATATTCGCTTAAAATTATCCAGTTTTACTGTGTTGTCTCACTGCTGCAAAAAGACACAACTTCCTTAGAAACGGTTTTATAACTAAAATATTGGCAATCGTTCTCGCACTTATGTGGCTATCGATCATGCAGCTAACTGGCCTATAGCCAATAATCTGACACGTAGACATCAAGGGGAAAAATTATGATATATAAGATATTTCCCGCCAGTAAACAATTCATAGTCAGATGTTATAGATCATTTATTTTATGAATAATGATACGATGCTCCTAGACGTACAGCATAAGCTTGTGTGTGTTCTTATACGCCTTCATTTGTTTCTATGTAGTCGGTAAAGGGCTCAAGGAGCTTTTTCTCGAACGAAGAAGAATGTTGAATAAAAAATTCACACCATCTTTCCAAAGGGAAACTTGAGAGGACGCCAAGCAGCAGCGTTGTACATAGGTAGCATCATACATTGAATGGCGCTAAAGCGGTTGCGGCGGTGAACACTCGTAGATCCGTGTAAAGCGATGGCTAGCGTAGGTGTTGTCAGTTTCTTCAGCATAAACACGGCGCCCGCTTTGCAATGAATACCACGGCCTCGTTCCTTCAGACATTTGCTGTCGAGGTTGTGCGAGGTATAGCGAGTGGCGGTCACGGTAGCGGCGATAGCAGCAGGTGTTGCGGGCGAGCGGATGAGGAGGCGGCTGCGAGTGCTGCAGCGAGCGCGCTGAAGGCGAGGAAATGGGTGACGTCAGCGCACAATGCGAGGGGAGCCTGACGTCAACGCGCAGTTGCGGCGTGGTCTAATTGACACACTGCTCCAACACCTGCGGCGAGGGGACCGTATTGCAGCGCGTTCGTAGGGACGCAAGGAAGGACAGCGTTCCACAGGTTAGTGAAACAGCTGGTTCGCTACAAAAATTGTGAAAAGTGGCATTATCTGTAGTCTTTAATAAATTATCTGGCAAACGTTGCTGGCATCAAGTGATGTTACACCTCAAACTGGTAGCCGTACAAACTATCTGGTTCAAAATTTCCATAATATTAACATATGGACCAGTATACAACAAGTATTCGCTTGTATATTCTCAATTTATAGGTTCTCAATTATTTTACGATAAGCAGCTTTGAAATATTTCCAGTGATTTTGCAACGTGTTTATATAAAATATTTCAGTTAGACGAATTGCTGAATAGTGAATATTTCACTTGCACGACTTTTTTTCTGTGGAGCTAAGATTATTTTTGAGATCATCAGCGTTTCCTCTGTGCGAAGCTGGCGTAGCCGATGCGTGCAGCTGCGAAATCGGCCACCATTGGCTATGGTTGAACGTCAATTGTATACATGCTGCGCCTTCGAGATGAAGTGACCACACTGGAGACGAAAGCGAGCCATGTCTGCTTGAGTACCTTCTCAGAATCGTGAGATTTGAGTATTTTTACCCGTGTCCGTGCAGGACCAAATGCAAGATAGTGTAATAGCTTAGTAGATTGAAAATCTGTGCATTCATTTCAGGCTGCAGGATAGATAAGAAAGTCATGAGAGTTCACCTCACAGTAGTGAGCTGTGCCGAAACCAGTACAGGGAAGCGCAGACTCTCGAGAGAACTTTGTCTCTTCTGTTTGCTTCAATAGTGTACTAATAGGAATGAAGATTACAAATTTATTTACAGGGAATGTGGGATGTCGCCCTTTTTGATTGATATATCATGTGTCCGAATAATCAACATGCGAATAATCAACATTGATGTGTGTGTGGCTATAGCTAACATAGATTTATATAAAATGAACCAAGTAATTAGCCGTCAATATTTACAATGCGATGCCCTTCTAGTGTAGAGCAATGCACAATAGATACATCATCTTTTAAGGTTTTGAAGAGGGACGGGATATGACCTTTTCCCGGAACACTTCTTATGACGTAGAACAGCTCGCACTTAAGGACTAGCCAAGAGAGCACTACAATTGGAACTCTTTTTTCTCTCTCTCTCTTTGTTATCTACGCCTTTCGACACTCAGAGCTGGTAAAATGTGCACGTGTATAAGTCAAGACTTCACCATAATGAACATACTGAGCAGCTATAACTTCCACGCTAAGCACTTATCTGTATGAGCAAAAAGGTTATTCCTTTTTGTTGCAAGCGCACATACTTCGCGTTGGTCAAAGTTCAGGATTAAGCCTGGCATTTTGTTTTCGTAGATAATACCATAGAAATATTTGCACTGACGACATCTATCCAAGAACAAAGCATGAGGTGCTTTGGTCTTCTGAACAACTATCAGCGTTCTAGTATGTTTTTGTGAAATATGGAACGAACGTAAGCAGCATATTCAATTGGCACAAGACTCACAGGGATTTTGGGGATGCGAGTATAAAATGACCTAGGTAAGACGCGCAAGTTCTTTTAAGATTTCCCCTGGAGTTCGTATCTCCAGCTTTAAAAAGTGCTATCAACTGAAGGCCGCCAGGTAGCGAAGTGGATTAGGTAAGGCACTTTGTAGCAGCGAAAATTTTACCTTAAGAATTTTCTACCTAATTATTGCAACAATATCTCAAACTTAGCCGCATGTAGAGAGTTCTCGGTACGTTGCGGTCAGAGCTCAATTATTGAAAAAAAAGACTTCCATATTGTTAGTGTACAATATAAGCCTAAGTTGTTGTATGAGCAAGAGCAATTGTAGTACAGTAGCGATGTAAAGATGTAATGAGATAGCCGTAACGCTTAGCGTGTGTAAAGCATCAGAATGAATCCGAAAAAAATTGATAACCTAACCTACACTGAGTGCGAGTCAAGTGAGAGGTGATACATTGAAAAAGAAAGAAATACAGCTGATTTCCTGTGAAATCTAAAGGGCGAAGCATAGACATGCAGCAAGTTTTGTTGGTCGAGTGCCTACTATTTCATCTACCAAATAATCAATCTCGCCAAAGTCTGAGGCAAGCATATTGCGTTGTTCAAGCACGAATAGATGTATATTAGGGATCTCCAGCTAGCAACGTCGAACATATATTGGTTTTAGGGTGACTATACACAGCTCCTACTAAAGCCAATGTGATCAGAATCGTGAGCAACTCTTCTCCCACCTGTTTATTCTGGCTGGCAATATTGACCGATTGGACTGATTGTACATCCAGAAATTGGTTTTCACTGGTAACATTGAGCCTTGTTTGCCGCTGCCTGGCCAATATTGCCTGCGTCGATGGCTTTAATCGGCCAAAATTTGGCCAGGTATGTCATTCTTACAATTACGTCCGCTGAGGTTTTGGCTTTTTCTAACAAACGGGTAGCTGAGGAGGAAATGTGAAAGTTCACATCTTAATACGAAAGAACAGGTGACGCACAAGCTAATTGGTTCAATTGCCAACCCATTGGCCATAAATTCTGTTTTACAGTGACAGCTGTGTAGGCTATGTGACACAAAACTGTCGGCCATGATAAAAAATAATGGCAATTACTCCGTTATATACGTCACACCCAAGTGTGCACTTCATTGAAAGCCCCATCAGTGAAGTACGTTATTTCTTTGCAGCTGCTCCACCAAACCAGTGCAGTGTACTTTTATCTTAGAGCTTTCACGTTAGGAGGGCAGAAATCATACGTACGCCCGAACAGCAGGCGACTGTCTAAAAAAACAGTGCGGACAGCTTCATGTTCGCCTGGACGATGCAGCAGTCCTGGCACAGGAAGAAACTCCCGTGGGAAAGCACAAGCAGCAACTGCACACTGTTTACCCCGCAGAATTCTGAGCCGAATATAAGCGACAACGGCGAATCGAGGAATCTGAGTTGCTAACAGGCCGCGTTAACGCGGCAATGGCGAAATCACTTTCGCCGTAGCCGACGCCCGCTTTCGGTAGGACCTTTTCGAGCTGAACTTAGGCCTTGGGTGCATCGTCTGCAACCGCATGTGGGCAAACGCCTGGACTTCACTGGTGAGTCATCTGTAGGAAATGGTTTGGCGGCATTTTTTTAAGCGCGGTGGTTTTATATGGTCAATATTTCGAAAAGATGTTTTATGGGCAATTCCAGTCCATGATTACTTCTGTTTTCTTCAATTTGTGTGTTGACTTGACAAAGTTCCATATTGAACCACTTTGACTGAGAGCGTGAGCGTTGTACTATGTGCGTTTGTAGTTATTTGTGGTTGTTTTGATGACGACTGTTCTACAAGACCAGAGAAGCAGCCGGCGCCACGCATTGCCACCAAGCACGGCTTCTATACATTAAAGAAAAGTGGACAGAGCAGAATATCAACCTCCACAGACATTTTTGTTGAACTTACAACGCAACGAAGCAAGTTTCAAACCAGCTAAGACTTATCTATTGGATAGATCGAAGTGCGTACTTTTTTCACGCCTACACACAGTTTTTTTTTTCTATCCCGACTGACTATTCATTGCTCCATGCCATGTCGAGACGCTGACAAATTGATTTGGCGTGGTACATTACTACGTCATTCCGAGTTGGCAGCGTTTGTATGCTGAACTTGATTAGCATCCATTCTGTGCTGTCCCATAAGTTTCTGTATAGTATTGTGGCGTATTGCCAGCTTTTGACACTTTCATGCTTGAAGTCGCAGTTTCGATTCCCACTCTGAGTAACTCAGTAAAGACTTCTCTTCAATTTACTTCCGAGCTACCCATTGGTGCTGTTCTGGACAGAGTCTGATTCCGTCTTATTGTCAGATTTTGTAATGACGACAATTTATGCCAATCAGAGAGGTCATAAAAGCTCACTTGGCCAATTGTCATCGATCAATGCCAGAATCCTACAGCATGATGGAACTAGAAAATGTCCAAATTAGCATACTTGGTGCTTTTATTGATCTGACATTCTTGAAAAAAAAACGTCACCTTAACTCTTGGTACGACCAGGTGCGCTGATGCGGAGCACAGTTAACCTTTTGTATCCTAACATTCATAAATACCTCCAAGACATACTGGTTGATGCGACCTAACCTACCTAATTGCTTTGAAATATTTAGATTGTAGGCATTATCTTGCAGTTTAAAAATACCCTAATACAACAATTGACCATAAAGGGCACTGATTCCACACAGAACAGTGGTGTTGACTGAAAGCCTCCCATCGGCGATTCAACTGCGATCGTCTCACAAGGAAAACTTATGTGGCACCGAGGAGTGCACACGCATTCACAATGCCTCCAGCAATCATCCTGCCTAACAGTGGTTAAAATGTTGTGACTATTAGCAAACTACGGGAATTGTGCAGGAAGACGTGAGGTACGTGCTCTAATCACTTTTTTGAACAAGCGAACTTGGTTTCCTCTGAGAAGTAAAGATTTTTGCCAGAGCATGCTGACCCGCCACGCTAAGCGTCGCAGTGAAGGGAACGCGAAGTCCAGGCAGCCAGATTTCGGCCCACACGTAGCGTTGCACCGGCCGGAACCCCAACGGACAATGACTCGGATCTAGCCAAGGCACATATGGGCACAGATGACCAAGACATCAAAACCAAAGTTAGCTCCTGGGTGGACGCGGACGACGACTTCCTTTCCCCTGACGATGTGATACTAGTGGAGTCGACCAGTGACGCCGAGAGCGAAGAAAAAGACTCTCATTAGGAACGTGACGATTTCTCGTCGGATTTCTCGTCAGCGGATTTCTCGTCGCGTAAGTGGCAAGTTGCAATGTCATTGCGGCAGCGAAAATGCATACGAAAAAAATTGGCAGATCCCACGTACAGAGAAAATCGATGATATGCGAAGCACGAATGAGAAAGGTTGTTATGTCACTTTAAAACACCACAACCTTACAAGGTGGAAGGAAATGATGCCGTACATGACTTCCGTGCCATGATTGTCGTGTTTAGATGCCTCTTTTACCTTCGTCATCTATTCACGTCAAATGATACTAAATTTAGTATATGGGGAGCTGGCGAAACGGCCGCGAGCACGCTGTGAGCGTGGTATGTTGCCATGTTCTTACATAACACGCGTGTGAGAATTAACATGTATGCACCAGTCATATATTCCGCCATCCTGTCACGTCGCGTAACACCAGAATTGGTACATATATAGCTAGCAAACGGCCGCGAGCGCATCAGAAAGGGCTCGATCTATTTCAATAAAGCGTTTACGCGCGCAAGTCGGGCACAGTGACGCTGCGGTTGCAAAACGCGAGCATTCTATAGTCTGACGCCAGTTGCGACGAGCTTCCGTCAGCGTGGCGTGACGGCAACCGGCGCGAAATGCGACATGCTGCACTTCGCGCCGATGCGTTACCCAGACAACACTGCGTCTCCCTCTTTTCGTTAAGAAGGGATGCTGGACGCGCTGAAACGCGCATGTGTCAAAGGAACGCAGCGCGGCGCGGGCATGCGAGTATATGCCAGGACCGGTGCCTGGCGTTGCAGCGCCGGCGTGACCTCATGGACTGAACGCCGGCTAGCACGCGCACCGCGTCACATCGAAATGTATTGGCACTTTGACTGTGACAGAATCACTCATCGCGTCGGCTCCACGTTTTCTGAATGTTTCTCGGCGGAAATCATCATATCCAGCGGATTTCTCGTTATGAATTAATGCCACAAGTCATCGCGACCATGCTGACAAACAATCAGGTGGGAGGGCTTGCATTTGACCATTTTATGCAAGTTTTCGTGTTCGCTGCGCCAGCAGAAGAGCCACCTGCATAGCGTTCGCCGTAGACACCACCGCCACCACTACGACGCCGCTAGGCGTCACGAGGGTACCACGAAGAACGCGGCGCCCTGCACGCTTGGCGTTTCGAGTTCTTTGACCAGATGGAGGTGACCGTGGACGGAGAAAGCGTTTCGAAAGAAGAATTTCAGGATAATAACGGCAACGCGTCCTAGATTTCCCTTGCCTGCCGGTTTATCGGTGGTCACTTGGAAAGCGGCGGTGGTCGGAACTATGGGGGTAGCGCCACTCAAGTAGGGGTGTTTTCAAAGAAGCTTTTTACGTTTTTAGAGCTCTTATGCAACAAAAATAACGTAAAAAAGTGATGAAAAGGCGTAACGCGCGAAGGAAAGGAAAAGGAAAGAAAAGGCTGCAGTGGAATGTTTGCGCTCTCTCAAATGCCGATCTACGACGCGCCTGTACCACGCTTCTTTCTTTTCTGCCACTGCCACGTGAAGACCTTTCTCCTTCCAACACCGAGCGCAAAGACAGAGAAAAAAAATTGCCCGCAGCTTCCCTCGGGGGAACACTGAGGAGGATGCGGAGCACATAATTGGTTAACGGGGTGTTAAAGTGCGACTTACTTGGGTCGATGGCTAAATTGGTTAACGTGGTTGTGAAATGGGGTGTTAAATTGCGACTTACTTGGGTCGATGGCTAAATTGGTTAACGTGGTTGTAGGAGGGAGTGTTAAATGAGTGAACACGTACACACGTATGCGAAAGGACGGCGCTGGTCGAAGGGACGTCGATCATTGTGTTTGTGGATTCGTTGGAATTCATTTCACCGCGACCTTGGACGTCGACGCGCCGTACAAACCAACCGACGAGCGGCAACTGAGCGAGCGAGCGCCGACCTTGAGTATATATACAGCGCGACGGCGCATGTACTGTCAGCTGTTGAATGTTCTCGAAGGAGAAGCGCGCGCGCGGCACAGATGGTGGGCGACGGCGCGACGGCGCATGCGCTGTCAGCTGTCGAATGTTCTCGAAGGAGAAGCGCGCGCGGCACAGATGGTGGGCGACGGCGCGACGGCGCATGCGCGCGCGTCAGCTGTCGAATGTTCGAGAAGCGGTGCGGACGGCGCGGACGGCGCGGACTGCGCACTACAAGGCGCGAGTATAAGATGCTTCCGCATCTAAAAAAAGAAAGCTGTCGGGGAGTGTGGCTCTCTCTCACGTGCTGGTGCCACGTGTCCCCCTTTTCCGTTCCTGCCACGTAACCCTTCTCCTTTCAACGACGCGCGCGACGACAGAAAAAAAAAGCCGATCTGCTTCTCTTCGCATGGATACGCTCCTCCTTTCTCGTCGCAGGCTGGTCACGCTGCGGCTTTGGCTCAGAGGGTAGTAGCGGAGATGCAGTCGTTGTCATCCTCTTTAAAGAGTGTCGTCGCTGGACATTGCCACGCGCAACTTCTCTTGCCAGGAGAATGCTGAAGCCCTAGCAGACATGCTTTGCCAGCTGTGTGTGAAATTGATTGGCTTGCTGCAAGGCAAATGTCTGCAGACGCCCATCACCAATCACTTCAATTAATGATGGATGTCCTGTGATTTGTGAATAAATGTAAGTCTTCTGAAACTTCCCCCTCGTGTGTTAGCTCAATGCACATGCGCGACTGCATGGGGAGCCCTCCGTTTACATAGCTTTCATTAATTCGAACTTCTTGTAATTCGAACAAATTTTCAAGCCCCTTCGAGTTCGAATCGTCAAGATTCAACTGTATTTACTTGTGTAATGATCACGTGTTTCATCTACTGAATCGTGAAGATTCGAGATATTAAAGAGAAGAAATTGAAGTACCGAGAAACTAAACAAGTGCTTGCATTGGCTACTTCTGCCGAAACCATAGAGTCATATTAAAGAAGACCTGCCTTTGTAACAAATGCACAAATTTGCTATGTATTGTCTGAAGTGCATCTAGGGAAAGATCCAGCACGTTCGCTGCACTTCATGAAAATTGTAAGCCCCATACCTGCAAAGTTTTCCAGATTGTCCGGAAGGCTTCCGGATTTCTACTGTTTCTTCCATTTATATGGTTGTCATGAAAACCTCCTGGAAATCAATATTTCTTTGCGGGATCTGACCGCATTGACAAAAATTCACTCCAGGCTTTTTGCGAAACCGCCGAATTTTATTATAAACGAATTTAGGAGGCGTTTGTGGTGTTAATGTGGATTCAGGATTCGCTCCAGAAAGAATAACGCAGCATGCAGGTGGACAAACACGCGTGAGACACCTTTACAGACATTATGACGGAACTCAACGAACAGAGAAGAACAGTTAAATTTGACATGAGGGCTGTTACACGAAATAGTCAAGCAGTAGCGTACAGTTTGTTGTCGGAGACGATGAAGTTGCCGAGTTAGAGGCGCTGTGCGTAGACCATCTGTCCGATGCCGTAGCTCGGTGTTTGGTCTGGCCGCGTGAAGTCAAGGTCCACTCTGTGGCCGTTGATGCCGGGACTCTGCGCCCAAGGGACCCGCTCCACGGTGGACGCCCTCGGCCTGTGCGTGCTTGTGGGCCGAACCCTGAGTGTGCCCGTCTGCCTACAGCGTCAAGACCTTAGCCCGGCCTCGTGCACGTTCCCTGGCCCGATCTCCTCGTAGCGGAACAGGCAGGAGCGCTCTAAGTCGAGGCAGCAGGAGACAGGGCTCCGGGTTCTCCCATGGACCAGACGCCCAGCGAGGGAGAGCCCAGCCTTGTAATTCCGACTCCCGTGCACAGCCCACGCTGTCTCGAGATACGCCGTGCACACGATCGCCGTCCTCTTCGCCACCGCACGGCACATACGCGATTCGCCCCCGCACGGCGCACACATTCAAAAGGCCACACAAGTCGCCACCGCACGGCGCACATATTCAAAAGGCCACACAAATTGCCACCGCACGGCATACTGTTTTGTTTTTGCACATTTCAACCTTTTCAACCTTTTGAATGTGTGCGCCGCAGGGGTGCCTGCGAAAATAGGCGTTTGGTGTGTAGCGACACCACGAACCCGAGCTAACGGGGGAGTTTCGACTCCCTCCCACGCCTAGCCGTGCGTGGCTTTGCCGTGTCCGAGGAAAAGGGGATCCGGGGGGTTGAGCCGACGCTGGGTGATTGGACCGTTAAGGTCCCCCGGCAGAGGCAACACACCCCTTTGGCGCCGGCTTCACGTAGACGGCACCCCTGAGCTGACCCACCCAGGGGAATCGGCAGTCGCCTTTTCCTATCTCTCTCTCCCTACATCTTCGTCTTTATCTCTTACTATTTATCTGTCCTGTCTTCTACTCTATTCCGTTTACTTCCAAACTTCCTGGCGGCTAGGGTTAACCCTGTGCAAATAGCCTACCTTGGTCTAGGCGCATTGGGTTATAGTGGCGTTGTACGGCTGGCGTCTGCAGGTTTCAGCATTTGTAAACTTGTAGCGTCCCATCGTTGGGCTCCGTGGTGGGTGGCCGCCAACGCTGCTGAACAACAATAAGGAAGACATGCATGAAGCATTCCCAATACTGTCTGATCAAACCGGCTTAAAGCCGGTACGCACCGATGATCTCACCAGAGAAGGATTGGCTACCCTGGTGCAGTATCTGGCCACCCCCTCCCGTAGGCATTCGTCAATTAACTCACGGCCCTCAGTCCCCACCAGCTGCGGAGCAACTGACCACGGCGGCGGTCAGATCTGCAAAGCAGCAGAGGGTGCTAGGAATCTCTGGATACAGACAGGCCACCATCGGAACTTGAACTTAGCAACGTTTAATGTTAGAACGTTATCTAGTGAGGGAAGTCTAGCTGTATTATTCGAGGAGCTAGAAGGCAATAAATGGGATATAATAGGGCTGAGTGAGGCTAGGAGGACAGATGAGGCCTATACTGTGCTACAGAATGGGCACGTCATTTGCTATCGGGGCTTGGCAGACAGAAGAGAACTGAGAGTAGGGTTCCTAATTCACAGAAACATAGCTGGCAACATAGAGGATTACTATAGCATTAATGAAAGGGTGGTAGGCATTGTAATTAAACTGAATAAAAGATACAAAATGAAGGTAGTACAGGCTTACGTGCCTACATCCAGCCATGATTACGCTTCAGTTGAAAGCTTCTATGAAGACGTGGAATCGGCAATGAGTAAGGTGAAAACACAGTATACTATAGTAATGGGCGACTTTAATGCAAAGGTAGGGAAGAAGCAGGCTGGAGACCAGGCAGTAGGAGATTATGGCATCGACACTAGAAATGCCAGAGGAGAGCTACTAGTAGAATTCGCAGAACGCAATAATCTGCGTATTTTGAATACCTTTTACCGAAAACGAGAAAACCCTCAAGAGGAAGGTACATAACAGCTGTATCTTGCCTGTACTTAGCTACGGAGCAGAAACCTGGAGACTCACAAAGAGGGTTCAATTTAAATTGAGGACGACGCAGCGAGCAATGGAAATAAAAATGGTAGGTGTAACCTTAAGGGACAAGAAGAGAGCAGAGTGGATTAGGGGACAAACGGGAGTTAAGGATATCATAGCTGCAGTAAAGAAGTGGAAATGGACACGGGCCGGGCATGTAGCACGTAGACAGGATAACCGCTGGTCATTAAGGGTCACCAACTGGATTCCCAGAGAAGGGAAGCGGGGTAGGGGGAGACAGAAGGTTAGGTGGGCAGATGAGATTAAGAAGTTTGCGGGCATAAATTGGCAACAGCAAGCACAGGACCGGGTTAATTGGCGGAACATGGGAGAGGCCTTTGTGCTGCAGTAGACATAGACAGGCTGATGATGATGATGATGAAGTGGCACCGTCATTCAACAAGCAAGTGTTTTTATTACAAGGCATCCTTTGAACTTAGTAAACGTCGAAATTGCCGATCTCAAAGGCCAAGTACAAAGACCCTTACCCCTACGCAGGCAGCGCCGCCACAGATGATCAGTGTTTCCCGCTAATCCGGCAGGCACAGGAAATCTAGGAGGCGTTGATACCGGAGAGAGACCGTCTGGACAGCGAAAAATTAAGAGCAAATGTCAGACCAACCAAGCGAGCAGCATTCATCAGGGAAGAACAAAAAACTGAGAGAACAATGGCTTCGCGAAATCACCAGAGATAGTAGAATACCATCCCTTCGAAGGGAAGACTACAATTGTTCGAAGGGAAGATATAATTGTTCGACCTCGTGGGGGACTTCGCGTCAGTGACCACGGTGTCACTCGCATTGCCAACAGCGTCTACGAAGCGGCCCCTATACCAAGGCAAGTCCGAGAGCAAGACAAAATCTGCCTCAACTACCAACAAAACATCGTTGTGGTCATCCCTCCTGTCAAAGAACATGCCAACAGATACCAGCGAATCGCCTGTATCAAAATCGGCACGAGAGCTTTTGAAGCCCGCGCTGATGAAGCAGCCCCAGAAAACACCTCCATGGGAATGATGTGGGGAATCCCGCTAGAAGACACTGCCCGAGACATAACTGAAAACGTCGTAAGCCCCAGGAACCCAACTGCACTCGTGGCCAAGTGAATGGGCAATACCACCAATGTGATTGTACTATTTGACGGCTACCGTGTGCCAAGCTACGTGATTTACGGTGGGGCAAGGCTACGATGCTTATTGTACAGAAAAGAACTAGACGTGTGCTACCACTGTGGACGCTAGGAGCATAGGGCGGATATTTGCCCCAACCCTAAAGATAAGATCTGCCGAGGCTGCAGGATGCCAAATCCTCCTGAAAGCCAAGAATGCAAAGCCAGGTGCCACCTGTGTGACGAAGACCACACACAGCAGACCGAACCTGCTAAGCAAGGTATAAAACATCATTCCTAGTGCGGAAACGCCACTGGCAAAGAGCCAGACAAGAACAAGAGAACACTTCCTTCGCCACGCAAGACAGGTCATCTCACGCCAACGCCACAAGGGACAACATATCGGAGTCCTCCCCGAGTTTGCCACATCACAGGAAAAGCCGCTCAAGGTCCAGGAGCCGCTCCAGATCAAAGTCACGCTCCTAGTCAAGGGCCAAGGAACCATAAAACCAGGCGCCGATACATCATTCTAAGTGAGCTGGGCAGACAGGGTCAAGAGGACGTGCGCGGAGGCGGAGGCTGCTCCTGACCAGAAAGTCACCAAACTCGAGGCTGAGTTAGCAAAACTAAAACAAATGATTCTGCAAAACAATCAGAAAATTGCCGCCATGAGGAAGGAGAATAAAAAATTAAGGGAAGAAATTCATATGTACAGCACAGGCACGGTACAGCGCACTGACGCAATAATTATAACATAGGATAGTGTAAGCAGTATGGAAAAGAGCACCGATTCCCTATACAACAAAAACAGGTTCACCAGCAGCAACTAAATAGCTTATCTACTAGGGTAACAGAACTTGAAAAACGCCCCTCTCCTACAGGTCTACAAGCCAGGGGCGTAGCACCCTTTAAACCAATCATCAAATTTACTGTACTAAAGCCGGCTATTATGAACCCGGTGCCTCCGCAGCAATAATTGCCGCCACGGAGAGACGCAACAAATACGTACTATGGCAATGAAATTTTAGAAGTTACAGATACATGAAAGCCATTGATTGATATGTGGGGTTTAACGACCCAAAACCACTATATGATTATGAGAGACGCCGTAGTGGAGGGCTCCGGAAATTTAGACCACCTGGGGTTCTTTAACGTGCACCCAAATCTGAGCACACGGGCCTACAACACTTCCGCCTCCATCGGAAATGCAGCCGCCGCAGCCGGGATTCAAACCCGCGCCCTGCGGGTCAGCAGCCGAGTACCTTAGCCACTAGACCACCGCGGCGGGGCTACATGAAAGCCATTCTACAACACTACGTTAAAGAAAAACAGATATCATCATCTTGCAAGAGACGCATCGTCTTGCTAAGTTGTCTGGCTACCGCTCTCTCGGCAGTACCGAGCGGGAGACTAAAGCCCTTAGGCCGCGTTCACACTGAGCATTCTGGTCGCCGAAAGTGCTCCGAATGTGGTTCGGCGGCGGCGAGATCCGCCGAAAGGGCCCTCTCCGCGCCGACCGCTCTCGGACCGATTTTTGCGGCGTCTGCCACCAAATCGGTCTCTGCGGATCAATAGGAGTGCTAGTCAAGAAATTTTGAAAAATGGCGGCGAAGCCCTACTCACTTGTTATCCTGCAGTGCACGCAACTTAACGTTGAAACCAACGGGTGTTTAACCTACTCTGTACCTACTTCGCGTCCGTATTTTGTGAAAGAGGTCACCGAGCTTGCTGTTGGTGTGACCGAGCTTGTTGCGGTCTTGCAGAGCAAAACGAACCCACCAACGCAGCTGGCGTCGGTGGTTTTTCTGCTCTTCGTGCATTACAAGACAGCCACTTGCCATCAAAGTAGGCCGTACTGTCTTCTCTTTCTTCTTGCGGACGAGAATCGTCGAAGTTTACACCACCGGATAGCGTAGTGGCGTTTGCGAGCCGCGACAACAACCGGGTGATAGCGCATCCCTCCCGCGCTCGCCCCGTAGTAGATGGCATATTCGGCGCGGGGCGCGTCCAGTGCGAACGACGCTGTGTTTAGCGGCCGGGGAATTTTGGCCGCTGTAGGAAGCGGATGTTTCAGTGTGAACTTCCCTTTACAACTTTAGTGCGGAGAGATCACACGGCAGTGCAACACAGCACACAGGTTACCGATATATAAAGTATACCAATTGAAATCATACCCACAAGAAAAACAGGGGCAGTGTGTACGTCCTAAACGTGTACAGTAGCCCGAAATTCACACGGCACAGATTTTTAACTCTCTTTAGGCACACGCTTACCATAGCGGGTGATCGAGTTGTAATAATTGGAGGGGACTTTAATGCCCCTCATTGTACATGGGGTTATAAAACAAGTCCCCCACAAGGACAGGAATCTCTGGCTGGACTCGCAGCAAGAAGGGCTAACACTCATCACTGACCGCACAGTACCCACTAGGCAAGGGAATAGTGTATGTGGTGATACCAGGCCCGACTTTGTTTTTATAAAGAACACGAAATGTGTGCGATGGCTGAATACACAGCAAGACTTTGGAAGCGATCATTCTTTAATTGAAATCCAGCTTATTGGGGGGCCCATCAAACACATGGGCAAACAGCTTAGACTAGTTGACTGGGTTAAATTCAGAAATATGCGAGAGGAAATCACAGAAAGCATTACAAACATTGACCAATGGACAGCTAATCTAAAAAAGGATATTACGGAGGCAACAAAAATAGTCCCACTGGAAACTGAGCTTCAAATTCTGGACAGTAGCCTATTACATACGTGGGTAGCCAAACAAGGGCTACAAAACACTGCAAAACGCAGAAACATAACAGAACAGCAAGAAAAAGTGTAGTCACACTTAACAAGGAAATCGAGCAATACGCACAACAGCTTTATTGCCAACAATGGGAAGAAACTTGTACCGCCATGAACAACCAACTGAGCCTAGGCAAATCGTGGAATGAACTTCGACACCTTTTAAACCCAGAAGACACAAAAACGGTACACAAACAACATACTGTCACGAGGATGAGAGAATGAATGAAATAAAGGTACTTACAAAATATACAGGGAGAGTCAGAGGCAGCTCCAGCCAAGATGGAAGAACAGCAGCAACAACAACACGAGCACGGTCGCTTTTATCGTCTTCGTCATCTATGATGCTCTTTCGTTGCTGATGTCGTGTAACATATAACCCCCGCTGCTGGCAGCGCCGTCTCGGCGCCTAAAGGAGAGTAGGAGCATATGCAGATATGTACGGTTTGAGGTGGGTCACGTGGACGAAGTCAGTAGCGAGTGCGGACGACGATGACTGACTGTCCAACGGAGCAATCTCGTATGGGACATCGGTAAGCCGGCGTAAAACCTTGTAAGGCCCCGAGTAGCGAGAGAGGAGCTTCGAAGAGAGGCCAACGTGGCGGCATGGTTTCCAGAGGAGAACCAATGAACCTGGAGAGTAGGAAACTGCTCTGTGATGGCTATCGTAGCGCGCCTTCTGAGAGAGCTGCGAGCCAAGAAGACGTTCCCGTGTGATATGGTGGGCCACTTGAGCCCGAGCAGTGGCATCCCGGGCGTACTCTGTAACCGTTTGCGTAGTTGACGGGAGAAGAGTCTCGAAGGGTAACGCCAGCGGCCAGCGGTGTCGTGGCGTGACGAATTGTACGCGAATGTCACATAAGGCAAAGTACTATCCCAATCAAGGTGATCTTTGGAAACGTACATGGAGAGCATTGTTGTCAATGTTCGATTTAGGCGCTCGGTAAGACCATTTGTTTGTGGGTGATAGGCAGTAGTGAGCTTGTGATGCGTAGAACACGAGCGAAGGATGTCACTTACTACTTTTGAAAGAAATGAGCCACCACGATCAGTCAGCAGCTGTCGAGGAGCGCCATAGTGAAGAAATACGTCATGAAGCAAGAAGTCCGCGACGTCAGTGGCACAGCTTGTCGGTAGCGCTCGTGTGATAGCGTATCTTGTGGCGCAATCAGTGGCTACGGCTCTCCGCTTGTCTTCAGTGAGAGAAGTAGGAAATGGTTCAACGAGATCAAGACCAACGCGGTAGAAGGGAACGGTGGGTGTGTCTATTGGTTGGAGCGGACCAGCTGTTGGCAAGGTGGAATGTTTGGAGCGCTGGCAGGACTCGCATGCAGCAACGTATCAGCGCACAGAACGGTAAAGGCCTGGCCAGAAGAATCTACCCCGCACCTCCACCAAATGTCACGGGGGGGAGAGAACGAATGAAGTAAATGTATTTACAAAATATACAGGGAGAGTCAGAGGCAGCTGCAGCCAAGATGGAAGAACAGCAGCAACAACAACACAAGCATGGTCGCTTTCATCGTCTTCGTCATCTATGATGCTCTTTCGTTGCCGATATCGTGTAACAATATAAACAAAAATCTGCATGCCTATAAAGGCAGAGGAAAAGACTTTCTCAAAGAGGTCGCGCCTAAATACATATCCCAGGCACCACCATGCACTCACGCCGATTACGTAGCAGCGCCTAATCCTGACCTTGATGAAGAATTAAACGAAGCCGAGATACCAGCAGAATTACACAAACAAAATATTACGTCAGCACCGGGCCCTGACGCCATTACGAACAAAACACTGCGAAACCTAGACGACACGTCCATTGGCAAATAAACAGAGTTTATAATGAATGTTGGAGACAAGGCCACATACCGCAGCAATGAAAAATGGCGCACGTCGTGCTGGAAAACGCCTTACTGGCCCGATTGACTATCTAAACGACAAGAACGTACTCGCATGTGAAATTATAGGATTTCGGAAAAAACTCGGTACACAAGACGTGATGCTTCAATTAAAATACGAAATAATAGATGACCCTAGCAGATCAACTCGAGCCATCCTCGGGCTTGATCTGAAAAAATGCATCTGATAATGTCACCCACCAAGCCATACAGAATCATGTCAGTAACTTAACTTTAGGTGAGCGGACGTATAGCTACATCCGGAGCTTCTTATCGGATAGACAAGTCCAATTCTTTGTAGGAGGCCTCACATACGAGGAAATATCTATGGGTTGTGCAGGTACACCCCAAGGATCAGTGATATCACCTATGTTCTTTACCTTAGTCCTGACTGGGCTCTCGAGTAGATTACCAAAGATAGAAGGTTTGCACTATACCATATTTGCAGATGATCTTACTCTGTGGGTAAGCAACGGCAGCGAGGGGTCAATTGAACAACGTTTATAAGAAGCAATCGACACTGTAAAGCAATACCTAGAAGGAACTGGTCTCACGTGCTCAGCCTAAAAATGTGAGCTGCTACTATATAGACCAACATTAAAGGGCCGACCTCCCAAGCACCACAACACAGATACCTACACAGACATACAAATCAAAACACGAGACGGACACACCAAACCCATTGTCGATAAGATAAGGGTACTGGGGTTAATAATAGAAGCTAGAGGCACCGACGGGGAAACGGTACGCAATATCGAAGCGAAGGTTTCTCATACGATGCACCTAATCAAAAGAATTACGAACAAGCATAGCGGCATGAAAGAGGCAAATGTCATAAGGCTCAACCACGCGTTTGTCATCAGCCACATTACGTATGTTTCGGCGTATCATAGATGGTTCGCAGCAGAAAAATGAAATTAAACAGCCTCCTAAGAAAAATCTAAACACGCGCTGGGGCTCATGCAAAGCACAAGTACAGAGAGACTGTTAGAGCTAGGTTTTCATATCACACTTGAGGAACTGATAGAGGCGCAACGTAATATATAAACACCCTTGATCAGGCGTGGTTTGACACCGTCATCTCACGGTCCGAAGGCAAGTGTAGAGGCGCAACGTATTCCACAGTACGAGCGCCTATCTAAAACCAAGACTGGTAGATGCATCCTGGAAAAAAATTAGGCATCACTTACCACACACAATTTGGCACAAAATGCGACATTCCTAGTGACGTACGGGCTAAGCTCCAAGTGCCTCCGTTAGCTAAAAACATGCGTCCCGTGCACAACGCAGGTAGAAGGCTGAGCAGAACCAAGATGATGACAAAGAGCTACGGAAACAAGAAAGAAGCGGCCTTCGTAGATGCTGCTCGTTACAAACACAAAAGCTGCTTCGTCGCGGCTGTAGTTAACCACAAGAAACAATGCAGCACCAGTCTGACAATACAGTTGAGACGCGTTGAAACGTCGGAAGAGATAGCTATAGCTTTGGCCATATCACAAACTGACGCGTGTTATATAGCCAGCGATTCGCAAGCAGCTGTACGCAACTTTGCAAATGGCAGAATCTCCTCTGAAGCACTGCGTATTCTTAGAACTGGCAAAACCAACCAAGACGACAAATGCGTTTACATTCTCTGGTTCCTTACAAACATACCCGACAGCAGGGAAGATATCGACCCTAACGAAATGGCACACATATAGCTCGATACATATATACATATGGTATACATATAGCTCGAGGACTCACATTCCGGGCTACGACTAATGTTGAACCCTCGTCAGAATTTCCTAATGTGTGGAATGTGAAGGATCGAATGACAACGTTCAATAAAATTACGAAATACTATAAATTACATAGGCGTGTTTACCCCCTTCCTCATCATAAACTCAAAAGGGCACAGTCTGTCTAATGGCGACAATTGCAAACCAGATCCTATAAGAATACAGCGCTACTACACGCTATGTATCCAGAAATCTACGCGACCGCTCAATGCAAAGATCTTCAGGCACAAGCTTCGTTAGAACATATACTATAGGAATGCCAGGTATTAAAACACAGTAATTAGAGCGTGGCTTCCCCCGACAGCCTCCGCGCGCGTTGGCTGGCCGTGCTGCTCAGTTCAGCCCTGGACGATCAACTATGGGCAATCCAGCGGGCCCAGGAAGCCGCTAAGAGACAAGACCTTCTAGCCGACACATAGCCGGAAGCCCAGCCCACTAACAGGCTTGATAAAAAATAAAGTTCAGTCTTTCTTTGACTGTGACATGTAGCCAAGATCTCATATGACAAGCATCTCATGATTATCAAGTTGCACCAGTCACAGACCTTTGACGTCCATCAGCGTCACGTAATGCCAAATTTACCATGAGAAGATAGCGAAACGACCACGAGTGCATCATCAGTGTGCCGTGTAGTCATGTTCTTTCATGACTTTCATGTCGTGGTTATCATGTTTGGATGTGTAATTTACCTATTTCGTTCGTTCGCGTCTTGTGATACCGACTTTGATACATGTGAAGCTAGTGAAACAGCCACAAGCGCTTCATTAGCGTAGCATGTTGTCATGTTGTTACAAGACACGCATCTCACGTTTTTCATGTTTGCACTAATATTATACCGTCGTCATCCACACACGTCCCGTAATACAAATATTGGTATAAGTGAAGCTATCAAAGCGGCCACGAGCACATCATGAGCGTGGTATGTAGTCATGTTGTTACATGACACGTATGTGATAGTTTTCATGTTAGGGTCCGTCGCTTGTGTTCGCTATGCGATCATGCCATACCATAGCAATTTGCAACATGCCAGATAAACGAAACCACTGCAAGAGTTGCAGGACCATCAAACGTAAATCATGACATTCATGACATACATGTCATGATTTTCATGTTATGACTAGTGAAATATTTTCTTCATAGTCATGTTCCGCTCTACCAAGTTTGGTATCGATACCATTATTGAAACGGCCAAGAAAGCTAAAAGTCGTAGGCGGCTAGATGGATGGATGGATAGATAGATAGATTGATTGATAGATAGATAGATAGATAAATAGATAATTAGATAGATAGATATATAGATTGCGCGCTACGATAGATATATAGATAGATTGATAGATATATAGATAGATAGATAGATAGATAGATAGATAGATAGATAGATAGATAGATAGATAGATAGATGCGCTTAAAGTTGCCGACGTTCACTATTGAATGCTTCGCATATGAAATTGCTCAGATCCGCGTACCTTGTTTTCGTGTTTCATTTGTGCGTGAAAAATGCGGGGTACGTTTCGATCTGGTTGCCATTCTTCACGTGATCTTCCAGTTTGTTGCTAGCGCATACATTGCTTCGCCTTTGCGGCAAAGCTGTGACTTTTTAAAGGCGAAGCATTTCTTGGCGAACTTTTGCGACTTAGAGCGTATCTATCTATCTATCTATCTATCTATCTATCTATCTATCTATCTATCTATCTAGCCGCCTTCGACTTTTAGCTGTCCTGGCCGTTTCGATTATGGTATCAATACCAAACTGAGCGTGGCACAACATGACTCCATGAAAGACATATTTGACTAGTCATAACATGAAAATGATGATACGTACGTCACGAATGTCATGATTTACATTTAATGGTCCTGCAGCTCTTGTGGTGGTTTCGTTCACAATGCTTGTGGCAAAACTGGTATGGTATGAAATCGTTGCATGGCTAACACAACCGACAGGCCCTAACATGAAAATCATGACATGCGCGTCATGTAACAACATGATTACATGCCACGTTCGTGCAGCGCTCAGGGCTGTTTCGCCAGCGTCAAATATACCGAATTTGGTATTACGGTACGTGAATAAATTACGAAGGTATGTGACTGGTGCAAACATAGTAATCATGGGATGCGTGTCACGTAACAACATGACTACATTCCACGCTCATGATGCGCTGGAGGTCGTTTCGCTTGCTTCATTTATAAAAAACTTGGTACTATGGGACGTGATAAGATGACGAAGGTATGATGCTGGTACAAAATTGATAAGCATGATATGCGTGTTATGTAACAACATGACCACATGCTGCACAGTCATGGTGCGGTTGCGGTTGTTTCGCTAGCTTGACATATGCCAATTTTGGTATTACGTGACGCCAATGGATGACGAAGGTATGTGATTGGTGCAAACCTAATAATCATTTCATGCGTGTCATGTGAGAACATGACTACATGCCACAGTCAAATCGCTAATACATTTATACATGACGCGCTTCGCGTGCTCGCCGGCGTTCATTTCATCACGTCACGCCGGCGTTGCCACGCCAGACGCTGGTCCTGCTGTATACTCGCAGGCGTGCGCCGCGCTGCGTTGCTTTGACGCATGCGCGTTTCAACGCGTCCGGCGTCCTTCCGTCACGAAGAGAGAGACAGACACTGTTGTCTAGGTACCCGGTTGCCGTCGGGCAGCGTAGACGGACGCTGGTTGCGTCTGGTGTCATATTAGGGAGTTTTAGTACTGCGTACGTGGCGGCGTTGCGTACGTAAGAACGCCACGTTCTGCGTAGTGCGCGTGCGCAGACCGCGATGGGCACGTATCGCGTTACGTACGCAGCCGCTACTTACGCGCGCATGAGATGCGTGCGCGCGGACGTATGAGCTGATCGCGCCGCTATCGAACAAGTTCGAGACAGCGCGAGTATTCGTTTTGCAAAATGGCGGCATCGAAGGCAAGCACTGACCGGATCTGTGGGTAAAATATGGCCATAAACTGGCTGTAACACTTAGACTGGCTCACATTGGCCGTCAACAACACGTGCTTCTATTTTGATCTATCATATGATGCAACACGCTTCACGCTCGTTACGTACGTGGCTACTACGGCGTACTAAAAGCCGACTAGTGGCAAATGACGCCACGTAACGCAAGGCGCTTGCGTGATGCGTACGTAGCACCAATCCGCAGTACTAAAACTCTCTATTATAGAGTGCCAGCGTTTTGATACCATAGCGTCACTGTGCTCAGCATGCGCGCGCGTCAACGCTACATTAAAGTATGTTGGGCTGTTCATGATGCGCTCGCGGCCGTTTTGCTCTCTCCACATATACCAAGTTTTGTGTCACTTGACGTCTGTGGATGACAAAATATATGAATGATGTAAACATGATAATCCTGACAGGTGTGTCATGTAAGAACATGACAGCATGCCATGCTCATAGCATGCTTGTGGCCACTTCGCTAGCTCCACATATAATAAATTTGACCCGAAGAGATGACTAATGTAAACGACACAACCAAACATGATAATCATGACACAGAAGTCATGTATGGCATTATGTATACCTCCACCTCGTAACGTTGTGCTGATATTAAAGTGACATATCAACATTTCTCAATCATGCTTCGCATATTATCGAGTCCCACTGTTCATGAGATCTGCCAATTTTTTGTTTTTTTCAAAATTCGATTACGGTATGGGAGGACTCTGGTGCTCTCATACGGGTCTTGTTAAATCAATTTACCTTTACTTATTGAATTTTCGCCTCTCTGTTTTCCTTCATACACTTTTGTTCTCTTGACTGATGCTCTTGAAGATTAGCCGTCAATATCTACGTGGCCTCTGGGACCCTGTATTTGGCGGCCCGTCTTACTAAGGTGCGGAAAGGCGTGATCCATATTAAAGGACGCATCTAGTAATATTTCTTTCTGCTCCCTTTTTCCTGCTTATTTCAGCGTAATCGTTGAGAGGGTGCAGGCCTGCAAAGACCCTTAGATGCAATTTGATGAGAAAGATATTTCTTAAATTGTTCAGCATGTTATTAGGATTGCGCCAGTTTTCAATTATTTTCATATTTTACAGGAATGTCTGGGACCATGTGTGCTTAGGACTGCCCGTACCATTTGCGCCCGCGTGTCAATTGAAAGCCGCTGTGTCAGTCATCGCTGCGCACATCCGCTTGTTGTTGTAGCATCTCGCCGGTGGGATTGGCGATGTCGTAATGGCTGGGGCTCTGGACGGTTCTGAATTACCGTCGTCTCTCAGCTGTTAAGTAGACTTTGCACCAGATTCGGCCGTGCAAGCGTTTGGCGCTGATCTCTATACCACCGAGGTCGATCGCAGCTTTATCCTGGTGTACTGTGCGAGCAGTGTGACCCTCTCGAATCTGGCATTTAAGCAATCAGCAGCCAGAAACGTTCGAGCGCAAACTCCGTTCGTTAACGACGTTCTACATAGAAGACGCTTTATACCAACATCCCGTAGTGGCAAAGATGGTGGGTTACTCTGTTGAAACATTGCACTTCTATACTGAACCGAGACACCAAGTGGCTCTTATAGTCACGAAGTCATAGATTAGACGTCCGAGGCAGTCGCAGTCTGATATGCTGTTATAATCAGTCCTCCTGGCTTGACGACACTTTTTCGCATGAGACATTGCGGCTGAGCCTACCCTGAATTCTTCCGAGTCAGTGCTCCCAGAGATGCACCAAAACTGACGACAACAGAGAAATCGTTCTTCTAGTTATGCCAGGTTGTCAGCCCTTCTTGTAAAACCCTTTGAACACGCCTGACCGACGGACAGTTTGGGAAGAGTTGTTGGCGGTCGAAGCGGCTTGCTTTGTTGTCATGGTGCCCCGAGCAAAGGGCCCAGCGTCTGAAAACCATCAGCGTATGCATTATCCACGTTCTCCAGGGCGCCTTCATGCCGCTGTTTTCGCATTTTGTGGTCTGCATGGCGCCGCATAGTCAGCACTGCAAAAGACTGCGGAATTACCTTCCACGTAAGACTCAACGTCTTCGTGCTGTGCTGTGTCACGCGCGGTGTGCAGTGTTTTTTCTCTCGCCATAGACTGAACTGGGCGTGCCTATTCCCCCTTTTATGTGTTGAGAAGAAGGTGGTGTTTCTCTTTCCCCTTTCAGGGGCGGAGGAAAAGATGTCTAACTTCAGTGGGCTGTCTTAGCCTCCATTGTTTTTTTGTGCAAGGAATCCTGGAAAGGCCAGGACATGAAATTGTGAGCGCCGAGGCGCTCCTGACAAGCTCTCACAAGCTCACAGACGCTCCCATCATGCTTTCATGATGCTGCTCTCATCACGTAATAACACGCTACCTGTATATAATATAATTAAAAGTTATTGTTAACAGCTCGGGGCTCCTCTCATCGGTATCTCACCGAGACACTGCCTGGCTCCTGTCCTCTGCGCAGACCCGCTGTTACATCAACTGGATGGCAGTGGTGTGATGCTGCTGACAACCGGAACACATCAACTGGTTAGCAGCAACGGGATGACCCATGCTTGACTCGGGCCTCAGCAATATAGTGAGTGCGTGACTTTCGTTGAGTTTCGCCAGGTTTTAGCTTTAGAAGTTTTCTAAATTTGTGCGTAATCTTCTGTGCGTATAGGCTTCGTTTTACCATTACCTTGCATCGCAGCTATTCACTAAAATTTCCTAGTCGCAGCTATTCACTAAGAAGCCATCGAACACAATGTGTTTGTGAACTGTCTACCCCCTCATGTAACACCCCTTGAATGGGGCCCTTGAGGTGTTATAAATAAATAAAAAAATTTTAGCGTTCATGTTCTCCAAAAAACAGTGCTTTCACCGTGAATGTAGGCTTCGCTTGTTCGCCAACTAACGTCACGGTGGGTAAGAAAGTCTTCACCCGTGAGAACCACGGATTTCGTAACAAAGCTAGAGAAACCAGACCTCTTGCTAATTTGTGAAGAGCTGCGAATTACAGTGGGGAGAGATGAGAGAAAGTCGCAGCTGATTAGGGCTATTCAGGAGTGCGGTTCGGAGGATGACAATAATTAGGAATATTGTGAGGAATTTAAAAACAAAAAAGGAGGCCGAAAAAAAGCGAAGAAGGGCTTAAGAAGCCCGGATAAATGAGCAATGACGATTGGCTTTAAAAATTTATGAGGCCGCAAGCAACCCGATTAACTGTAAAATACCCTTCGATAAGAAAATAAATATTGTCCTGCCGAAACCACACACGCAGCTAGCCGCGCGAAAGTTAAAGAGAAACAAAATATGTTTAAGACGAGACATCCGGTCGTATGCCACCGTTGCAAAGAGCCAGGCCACATGGCGATTGGCTGCTGTAAGCCTAGGAATGTTCTCCTTTTTGTGGACGGCCGTGACAATAATATAGAAGACTAGAAACCCCACATTCGGGAACTAGTTGAGGATAACGCCGCCACATTTGATTGTCAAGACCCCCACTGCCTGGAAAATTAGGTTACCACAGGGAAACACGTGTGCGCGTGGCGAATAGTTGAAAATAAAAGTTTGTTTGCCGTTGGCCCGCGTTGAGAAAGAGGGACCACCCAGACTACTCGCCACGGAAATTGTAGTGCACCAAAACCTTCCCGAGCCTTATCCCTCTCAGAATGGCACGGATATGCTTTCAAAAGGCCTTCGTTTTGGTAACAAATTGGTGACAGCTCTGAAGCGTCTCATGACCTGTGAGTCTACTCATCAGATTCAGGAAGCAGAAAGCGCTAATGAAGTAGATTGTAAAGGTTTATGTGAGGATGTGCTTAGCTTAGCACGAGAGAGAGAGGTGCTTAACATAGTGCGAAGTGATAAAGTGCTTTGATTAGCCCAATGTGAGGACTGTCAAAGGGAGGCACCTGACAGCGAGCCGGCTGGTTTAACGTTTGTCAATTGTCGCGTTCAATAAAAAGTACAGACCGCTCGAAATAAATCGAGGATGAACCAGTTGCGCCACCTTGAATTTTGCGCAATGTACTTCTGAGTATTATTGCCAAGTTGGTGAGCGTTTCGTGCCGCCCCGAAAGAAAGAGGCACCGGTGAAAGCGTAGAGGGAACGCGTAGGGTCAAAGTTGCCATGAGCAGAGGCCGGAAATCCCGAAAAGCAAGCTGGAAGTCAAAAGTTGAGAGTGCAGCAGAAAGCGAGATTTGGCATGAGTCGTGTCGCCAAGTCCAAGAAATTGAGACGCCAAAAGGGCCGCCGGATTTCCTTGCTTTCAGTGCAGAGTAGACGGTTGAGCAAAGCGAGGTGGCGCGTACGTGACTCTAACGACAGAAGCCGTCCCCCACCTTCGCGAAAGGGTGACCGCTGTTATAGGAGGTCCACATCGAGGAAGCTTAAGGGTGCGGGTGCCTCTATCTCGGAGATCAGGGGCCGCTGAACAAAGGTCACCGCCACTGAGTGTTTCGGACAGGTTGACTTTTTGTCCCTACGTCACGATCTGGCCCTTCGACAACTGTAGTATACACGTCCCCCCAGAGCCCCTCTGAGAGGGTGCCCATTAAGTTATGCACAGTGTAACGAGGAATATTGAGTAAATCTCTTGTATACAGTTCTTGATAATATTTTGCTGCCTAATGTTCTGCTATCTGCCAATGAGGAAGGAGACTGTCTATTTCGTGAACTTTATTTTTCTTCTCATCCTAACAGCAGGCATTGTTTGTTTGTTTACCTATATTTAGCAAACCCTAGCACCCGAGTATAGGGTTTCGCGCCGATTTGAACAGAGAAGTAGGCTGAAGGTAAAAGCCTCTGTTTAAACCCCATCCATATTTTGCAGGGTGATGTAGGTTTTGCATATCTGTCTATTTTATGCGCAAGTTGAGTTGAACAGAGAAGGCTAACTAAAAACCTCGGTCTAAACCTTCTCGCTATAAACCTTGCAGTATACTTGCTGGCATGCGCATTGGTGTAGAGAAGGTTTTTGTTTTTATGTTTGTTTTATGTTATACGCACGAGTATGATTTTGAGTTTTTGTTATGCAGTGAGAAGTGTAATTGATTAACTGCGTCCTACCATTTTGTGTAACCCGTAGCACCTGCGTGCCTTAAGCGCTGTGAATCTCTGGGAAATAATACAAAACGTTAGGCTGTTGATTTACTTCGCACGTATAAGGTCTGAGCTTCTTGACTTTATTAGCTGATCCACGATTTTCACGAGTGAGCACACCAATTGTAAAATTTGAAGGAGACTCTATCAAAAATGTAACCCGGCCTTTCTCGAGGTCCATTGACTACTCTCTGTCTGTTGTGCCTCGGGTCTTACGTGGTTCGTTTCTGGCTTAGAAGTGTGGCAGCTTGGGCTAGTTGGTATTGCATGACGATAGTTATAGCGCGAGAAGAAAACGACGACACAAAGACAAGAAGGACATGAAGGGCATGAGCGCTCGTGTCCTTCATATCCTTCTTATCTCTGTGTCGTCCTTTTGTTCTCGCGCTATAACTATTGTCGTTTCTGTCGATTGCTAGCCATGGCTCACGTCCAGAGATTGATACTGCCTTTGTTAACATCTACAAGAGAGATCTACGGTCTCTGCAGAGTGCTTTAGTGCTACAACCCTTTCGAGACCTCCTGTGGTGGTGGATGGGCTGTTACAATCAGCCTGGCTGGTTTGATGCCGCTTTTTTTCTTGAGACATTGTTGCTTAGCCTACCCTGATTTCTTCTGAGTCAGTACTCCCAGAGATGCACCGAGAGTGGCGGCAACTGCGAAACCATTCTTTGAATTATCCCAGGTTGTCGGCTGAGGGATTAGGAAGAGTTGTTGGCGGTCGAGGCGGCTTGCTTTGTTGTCAAGGTGCCCTGGCAAAGGGTCTAGCGTTTGACAACCATCTACGGATGCATTTTCCTCGTTCTCCAGGGCCCTTTGCTGCTGCTTTTTCCACAATTTGTGGTCTGTCTGGAGCCGCATAGCCATCACTGCAACAGACTGCGAAATTAATTTCCCCGTAAGACTTAACGTCTTTGGGCTGTGCTGTGTCGTGCACCATGTGCAGTGTTTTCTCCCTCGCAATTGGCTGAAATGGGCGTGCCTCTTCCCCCTTTCATGGGTTGAGAAGGAGGTGGTGCCTAACCTTCCCTTTTCGTGGGTAGAGGTAAAGATGACAAACTTCATTGTTCAGTGCTGGCCTCCATTGTTTTTTTTTCTGCAGGGAATCCAGGGAAAACCAGGACGAAAATTTGAGCGCCGAGGTGCTCCCGACGAGCTCTCACAAGCTCACAGAAGCTCCCATCGTGCTTCCATGAGAGCTTCCATGATGCTGCTCTCATCACGTAATAACACGCCACCTGTATATACTATAATTAAAAGTTATTGTTAGCAGCTCCGGGCTCGTCTCATCGACTCCTCTCCGAGACTCTGGCTGGCTCCGGTCCACTGGGTAGACCCCCGGTTACATCAATGCAGTGTCATGATGTTCGAGTGCATTTGCCTCACTCGATGCAACGCCTCCCTCAACAATTCAACCAACCTTGACCAGCCAGTCTTCATGATGTCTCTAGTGATCACATGAAGCAGAAACGTGTGCACCTGCTCCAGCTCGTACTCACGTAGTTATGGTGCACCGAAAAACATAGCACCTCAATACGAAATAAAGCACGGCGTAGTGGAATGGCTCGAGCGGATGTGCGTATTGACATATCACATGAAGGAGTGCCCGATGACAGCACACTTCATAAGGTTCTTTGGGTACCTTCAATAAACTTTTCATTTATGATGTCCTCGCAGCCATGGTCCACTACAGTAAGAGTGACCAATCAAAGGACTGGTAGTCTTGGTTGTGGTATACGTTATAACATAATGGAAGCGATGTCAACAATCACACACTTAGTTACTTACCAAGAGTTTCAAGAGGAGTCCTAGCTTCATCAGGGGTTCAGTAAAATTAACGTCGACATTTAAACTTGGTTACTGCAGCATCCCTCTCAGCTTGAAAGATATTTGTGAAAGTTAAAGGAAAGTACGAAGACCAGAAAAAAAGAAGAAAAACACAAAAAGACAACTAATTTACGAGAAATAAATAACAAAGAGCGCAAGCAACGAAACAAAACTGTGCACAGCCAAAAGTCGTTGCAATTTCGAAAATGGTTCCTAACCTTTGCCGGCTGGTTCCGATGTGTGTCGGACCACTCAAAATTGTAGGCGGTAGGCGAAAGGAGCGCGCCCTGCCGCACGTGAGGGAAGCATTTGCTTTTATTCAGACCTTTCATTTCCGCCTGTTTCTTGTCAATTTCGTTCAAGTAGTAGGGAAGCGTAAGCACTTCACATTGTACGTACACGTTAAAAAACAAAGAAAACACGGGGGTAGGGGTGGAAAGAAAATCGAAAAAGGCGCTACACGTACGAATCAGTCAGAAAACAAGTGTGGCCTCCAGGTATAAATCTTTGTTGTCAATGCCTGCCTGGCTCTTCCTGAACGCAGAAGTTTCCCAGCGTCCTCGTTGATGCCGGATACTAATGTTATGATTTTGAAAATAAATGTGCCTCATGGTCGTGACGGTGCAAGCGCGCATGGGCGATATCGAAATGCGTCTTCCAGGAGAAATGGGTCACCCCGGGCGGAATTCCAGGAAACCTTAATTTAGCCCTTTACCTGACATTGTTGCGCAGGATCACGCGCACTGCAAAAAAATCACGTACAGTCGCCATGGATCAACACAAAACACAACGCTCACGACAGCATAACACATGAAACACGCTCACAATCTGGCAGTGGAACTGCAGGGTGGTTGAGGAGAAAATGAGCGCACCTCCAACAATTTTAGGGGCGAAGCTCCTTATGGCGTGGCTTGTGCGTCCCTCGTAGTACGTAACCACCAGTGGCACATACCCGAAATAGGTATAACATTTGACCTCCAAGGTGGTGCCGGTGAGAGATTTCTTGTGTGCGTTGTTTAATAATAAAAAATAGTGCTCAATGTACATACCAATGGTTGCTAACAGGGAATGAGAGACAGGAGCATTCAGCTTTTAGTCAACGTGTATGCTGCGATCCACATTAGCAGCCATTGGTATATACATTGAGCACTATCGGACAAGAAAGGGTTGCTACATTATACTCGCTGGGTGTAACCTCCTTAGTTTTAGAAAGGTTTAGCGAGCGTTGAGCCGCAGGGCCATGATTACAATGAACTAGTATATACCATGAATGAATTCGAGGTGGTTAAAGGGGGGAAGCAGATACGAAGCGCAAGCCGTAAGAAATTAAAAGCTGAATCCTCCTGTCTCTCATTTCACATTAGCAGCCACTGGCATGTACATTGAGCACTATCTGACAGGAAAAGGTTGCTACGTTATACTCGCTGGGTGTAACCTCCTTGGTTTTAGAAAGGTTTAGCGAGCATTGGGCCACAGTGCCATGAATCCAGTGAACTAGTATACACCATGAACTCAAGGTGGTTGAAGGTGGGAAGTAGACCCGAAGCGCAAGCAGTAAAAAAGTGTGCGTGTGTCAGCTCTAGTTTAGTCCTTGGAATGTCGACTGAATGGCGTTGCTTCTATATGGGAAATATATGATAAAAAGATGCGAGATGGTGGGACTTAGAGTGTTGAATAGATGGACGAACGGACACACAGACAGATGCATGGATGGACGCATGAAAGGACGCAGGGGCAAATGCATGAACGAACGCAGGGACGGGCGCACGAACAGACGCATGGACGGTCATACAGATGGACGCATGGACGGACGAATGCTTCGCCCCACTCTCCATCATTCACTCCATTGATATGCTGCCATTTTTTTACGAATCTGGGAACAACCGGATGTTATACTTTTGCAGAAAACAAACGACGCGGTCAAGCTGGAGGGGTACAAAGCTATAAATGAGGCTGTGAACGTGGGGGCACCACCGCTCTCTGCAACGCTAGTGCGACGCAACCTCACCGTGGAACAACGCAAACTTATGAACGTCTGCATAGCGCACTTATTCGTAGAGCCTGTAGAGCCAAGTTGTACGAGACAGACACGTCTTTTCATTAACAACGTCTGCTTTATTTTGAAAACCAGAGAGTCAAAAATAGAGCAGGTGCAAGCAGTGCACTGGAAGTGGCAAGAGTGAAAGAGACGAAGGAGAAACAGAAAGGAGAGCAGCAGGTTGCTTGGAGTGCTCTCTTTTCTTTTCTCAGTTCTCTCTTCTGTTTCCTCTCCATTGTCATATTTAACTAAAGAATGATGGCTGTAGCGTATCGAGTAGACTGCATATATCTTACATAGTGTAAATATTTCAAGTGACAGGTAAATGAGATCTAGGCGTCCATGGCTATTCCCCTGAAAATACGTCGAACGCCTTTCCTGCATTCTTTTCTTATAGAAACCCAAGTTTTCTAACTCGAATTTGGTAATTACATCAGCCAGCATCCTGCTACTTTTATCACACAAGATGCGTCCATTTGATCGACCCCGCTCCTTGAGAACGCACTTAAAATCTCCAAGTAATGCAGAGTTTCTTTCTAAACTTGAGTGGTGTTTTAGCTTTGAAAGAAAAAGTGCGTTCCTTGCAAATGGTTCGGGCATAAATACGCACAACTCGCCACAAGCACTTATGTAATACTAAATCGCTGGAAACCAATCTACGAGAAGGGCAAGAAAGGGTATCTCGTGCTTCAAGACCCGGTAACTTCTAATGAACAAGACACAGCTTGCAGACGTGCGTATTGCATGACTAACAATTTTTTAATGGTTTATATAATAATGCATCACTTCCTGCAGGGGTTTTCGCAGGAATGCGTAAAAGTGTCCACAAATAATATACATACACACATTATAACCAATCTAAAGATATGAAAATACACAATAATACAATTGAGAGAAAAAACAACATCGACAGTTATAATGAAAATGGACCTTCGTTAAGAAACAGTGCACGTGTTTTATTCACTTGTCCAGAAATGGAAGAAAAAATGACAAGAGTAGAGAAAAGCAAGGACGCCAAGATACCGAATTCGAACGACTTCAACCATTTCGGATCACAAAGATCCGTATACTCTGCAAGAGGACAGATAATGTACAATACAATGCTTAGAGCGTCGTTATGTTGTAGTTGACAGAATGGTTAGGCCAGCCATTTTGACAAATTCGTTGAGAGTCGGTTGCTCACCACCGTCTCGGGTAAACTATTCCCCTCTCACACTGCCCACAGAAAAAACGAAAAAGTAGAAGTATTGTTGGCGCATAAGTATTCTTGGAGTGCAAGGTGATGCTTTTGACAGGTTTCTGTATGAATGAGGAATACAATTTAGGTTGTTTATTTGAAGGTTGTTGTGTATGATATATATATAAATATGAGTCGGCACAGAATCGCACGACTCGCAAGCGAGAAAAGGCCAATCTGTGTCAGCATATGCGTAGTTTAGTCGGTGTGCTTATATCTATTACAGATGAAACGCGCGGCTTTTGAGAGGACTGCCTCGATAGTTCCGTGTGATTTTGGGTTGACGGAAGCCATACCACGTTCGTATCTTCAACGACAGGGCATATAATTGTCACATATGCCAAGAGCGCTTAGCTTTTCTTATCGAGTATCGCAAGGCTGCTTCAAATCATCAATTTCTTTATCTGCTTGTCACATGTTCTATATCTGCCGACAATTCAAGATCTGATGATATTCGATCATTCCAGGCGGCGTGACTATAGGCGGCGTGATGGTCAGTCAGAATGGCGGACGAGACAGTGCTGAAGTGCGTGTCTCAGACAGCAAAGCTCTCCAGGCCCTCTAGTTTCACAGCAGACCGCACTTAGACCGCACTTTTTCTCGCTAAATAGACGCATAGATGTTCTATCGAAAACGCTACTATACCCAGATCCATGAGCAGCGTATAGATTTGGCTCCGTTTCCGCTTGACAGCAAGGCGTCGAGCATTTAGAGTTGCCGCTCTATGTGTTGGCGCAAAAGCCATCTACACAGTGAAGAAGAAAGCGCGGGTCATGATGCTTACCTTCAGCATTTAGAGTGGAGCTAGACGTTATCGGAAACTTCAGGTGGACCCGTGCCACTTGAGGGCAGCGGTGGCTTGTTTTTGTCCGAAATAGGCCTGGGACGCAGCCTTGTGCTACTGCGTCTAAACGAAGACGCCTTCGCAGGTGGCCCCTTTCTATATTTTATACTGGACAACGCGCTACCCTCCTGCAGACTGTTCTTGGAGTCTTTTGCTTGGAGCCCTGCCGTTGGCATTCTCGGTCGTCAGTGAATGCTGTTTCGTTATTTTCGTGAGCTCGTGTTTGGTTTACTTGTAATGTAAATAATAAACAGACTAATGTCGTCACGCTTGTTTTGCGTATCGTGTCAGGAGAAATTGACAAAAGGGCAGTGTGGCAAAGTACACACGATATTCATGACAGAACACGGAAAATTAACCTACAATACATAATGATAAAAAGCGTTAAGGTGATTGAGGAACAGACCTAATAAAAAAGACTAAGAATTCGAGTTCACGTGAGATAGATCAGATACCTCTTGGTGGGCGATGGTCGGCACGACAGACTCCAATAAGGTGCGGGGCAAGAGACGGTGGAAAGGCGCTGTGGAATGCGATAACGTGTCGACGTGCGACTCTCTGGTGACGACGGTGCTTGACAGCGTCGGTTCTAATATGGAGCAGCCAACCCGCATCGGAGATGCGATGCTCCATGCAGGGAATCGCCAGCACCACCAGCGAACAGCTTGAATCGAGACGCGATGCTAGCGTAACCTTGACCTCTAGCCAGGCCACGTCCACCGCTGTGCCGAACGGCTGACCGCGGAGACCCATCGCCGAGATCCGCGATGCCCTCGGCAAGGAAAAGAACAGCAGGCCAGGCCACGGCCCACCATGCAGTACTTGTACTAGCCACGCCGCCCCAGCTGCAGGTTGGACGTCAGCAGCGTGGCCCACCGAGACCAATCGGTGTAGCTCTACCTGCTGAAGCATCTGAATTCACCATGTCACCTGTCCCTTTTGCCGTGTCCTCGGCCTCGGACACGGCCATCACCATTTCTGCTGTCTCTTCACTATCGGCGGATTCTATTGCCGATGCGTAAGTTCACATACACGCATGCTCGCTGTGGCCAAACCGACGACAACACTAGCATCGTGGTTCCTTCCACTATTTTCTACACGGCCAGTACTTTAACAGCGCAAACATGGCATTGACCGAGCAGGTGCAACCACGAAAGTCAACTCACCAGCCACCCAGATGTGATGCAAAAGATATTCAAGCTTCTAGCCAATTTCTACCTAAGTAGCACAGACCGTGTGATTGAACATTTGCCTAGTTTTCGAAAGCTGCCAACGCTGTTCACCACTCTTCATCGTCTACACCGTAAAGCAGCCAATGGAGGCACAGCCACGCCTTCTTATCCTGGGGGTCTACAATTATGCAGCGTCGCCCCTAAACCTCCAGCGCTTTTACGCTCAGCAAGTTTTTACAGCGCCCGTTTTGGTCATGATGACAGCCCGAACATAATTTATTTGGTAGGCTCCATGCAACAACACCTCTGACAGCAGTCTCGTCAGGCACAGCGCGTCTCTTCTACTCCGTACAGTCTGCCTCGAACATCACCATGTAAAAACACAGTGCTTTGTGCGACGTTTTGTTTTGAGCAGTGGTGGCAAAATAATATGATATCCTGCGTCTTCATCTTCGGTAATCCTGATACCGCGGCTAGTCTGTGAAACCACACGCCACTCCTCCGGAGCACATTATTTTCGCGTCTGACGCCCATGAGTGCCGTCTAAACAATGACTGGGTCGCGCCAGTGCTTAGAACTCTTTCACAAAGAGGCCTTACTCAGACAGCCTTGTTTGATTGATTTGTTGGGTTGAACATCTTGAAACTACCATATTAATATGAGAAACGCCGCAGTGGAGGGCTCCGGAAGTGTTGACCACTTCGGCAACTTTACGTGTACGTAAGTCTGAGTACCCTACAGCATTTTCGCGTCCATCGAAAATACAGCCGCTGCAGCCGAGATTGAATGCTCCGACCGGTGGGTCAGCAACCGATTACATTAGCTTCTAGACGACCGCGGTAGGGCTTAGGCAGGCTTTATGTTGCTGAAGGAATCGCGTTAATGTGAGTAATAAAGTATTTTGGAACAGCAAAGGCACAATCAGTTGTCGCATAGAGCGAATTGCGCGAAGAGAAGGTCGTCCAATGCTCCAATAGCTTAGAAAAGCTCCATCTTGTTCATATAACTGTGGCGTATTTCAAATGTACGGGTTTGTGGGCATTACTGATACCTCTGCTATATTTCTTCATCGTCATCAAGCATGGCTAAAAATTGCATAAATATCCTCGCAAGTACGCAAGAGGTACCGCGCTTCTTCGAGGAACAATAAAGGTTGACATAGTACATGCCTACTACACAATGATTATTGGCCGGGGGCTACCCTGAAAGTGCGCGTGATGGTTAGCTAAAATGTGTTCAGAAATGTCTGAAAGTCGCTCTTCTAGTATTCTCTGTGACAGTGCTGCGCGTTTGACACAGGCCTGGTGGTTTTTTTATTAAGCGATGCGTTACGAAACGACGTTATGTATACGTACAAATGTACGAACAAACGAATGTTTACCAGTTCCAGATGTTTATAATGCGACTTGGCAATGGGGCCAGGAAGTACATAAGTGTTAGCAACACTAGAAGCAATCAGCTTATATGAATCTGTGCTGCTTGCGAGGATGGTAGCCCTGGACACGGCTACATAAATTAACTGCAGCGTATTGCTTCTTACCATAATGGATGTTAACACAACGGGACGGCTGCATCATAGGAACATATACGTAATGTTAAAAATTGTACAGCCAGAACTGCAGCCACAGGTGACGATTCGAGAACGTTAGGGTGAGTCGTAAAGTATTTCCCAGACCTGCCGTTGCTCTGTGGTAGAATTCTTGATTGCCACGTAGAATGCTGGTGGTCGATTTAGCGGGGCATGGGGGGCTCGGCATTTCTATATATTTACCGGGTTAACTCTGCAGCTGTCAGCTTTTTCTTGACGCTCGCGTGTTAAAATTACCGATGTATGTGCTCGACGTTCCTGAGTAGATAGATACTAAGAGTCAAACCCGTGGAAATTACCCACATACCAGTGCCACATACCCGCCCGCGGGTATGTGCACTGTCAAGCTCGAAGTGTTTATTGGCGGGTGCGACAGGATTGTGAGATCATATTTTGACCAATGCGTCATATGTGTCAAACCATCTTATCTCTCATACTAATTTTGGTTGACGCCGAGTTAATAGGTGATCACGAGAGCACCAAGATGCAAGCAGCTGGATGGATTAATATATAAGCAGATAGCCACTAGAAGTGTTTGCAGTATGCAAAGAAATGCTTCGCACTTAAAAATGACAGGGTCTGAGCAGGAGCCAAACACCAGCAATCTGCATGGCAGATTCCACGAGGGTGATACGCCATGTCTCGGAACTGCTTTTCAAATAGGCCATAATACACTTGAAGTGTCAAGACGGAACGCAGTGATCACCATAGAATTTTAAAAACATCTCATGTGTACTTCAGCGATAGAGCCCTGACTCGAGTTAAGATGAACCAGGAAATAGCACGAGCAGCCATTTGTAATTTTATTTCTTTCGAAATAAAAATAAGTGGATATGCACGAAGTGATTCGCTATGAGGGGGCGAAGATACAGGTCCTGAAGTTCATAATATCCGTGTTGAAGTCACCGACTAGTGTAAAGTACGAACAAAATGACAGACGGACGCTTGGACAGGTAGACATCTGGATGTATGCACGGATGCAAGAAATGACGGACGGACAAATAGGTGGACGAGCAAAGGTATGCAGGAATGAACGAATGGACAGATGCATGGAGTGACGGACAGATGCACGACGTGGTTGGCCATGTATTGTGCTCTTGTATAGTTTATTACACATTAAGTCACTTGTTTACACTTATGTCTTTATTCTTTCTTGTAGAGGTGTTCAGTATCGCTTTTTGTTTAATGGGACTTAATGGGCACCAACAGCGTTGGCCATGAGGAGCCTCACCCAAAGGGCCTTGTGTGCTGCAGTTGTCACGGCTCAAGTGGAGCGGTTCCGCGGCGATGTGCGCTGCGGGTCAGTAGCGACTGTGAAAGGCTTCACAAAGGCGAAATTGCAGTTAGAAGGAATTAGGCTAATCCACGGTCACACAGGAGTGTCGCGTGTATGAATGCGATAACATCTGAAAAAACGCTGCAGGCTAGATGCCAGTGAGCTGCCAAAAATATAAAATGTATGGTATTGCACAAAAGGCTCATGAGTATGAGCGATGAAAGCCTTGGATGAGGGAGGCATAATGTGCAAGATAAGCAGACACTTTTCCTTTTTAGCACTTATTAATGTTGCAAATTTGTTTTCAATACGCGCCACCAGTAGTGGCCTTGCATATGAATTAATCGCAGAATCTTCCAAGCCTTGCAGGGTCACCTACCACTGTCGATTCTCATACGCTGGCATCGGCAGCATTCACCCATAGAATGTGTAGAATAATTATCATGGTCCCAGCTGGAATAGAACCGCGCGCTCTGCGTGGTAATTAAATATTCTAATAAAGACCTATGCTAGGTCTATGAAATGGTTTTCAAATAGACCGTGTGTTTCCTGAAACACCAATTGTGGTTGCATCTGGCTATCAAATCTTGGAAACGGTACATACCTACTTCATAATAAAGCTTTCACCTTGAGATAACGGCAATCATACTGAAGTGCCATGCACTGAAACTAATTTAAGCAGCAGTGTCCAGGGCCACCGTCCACTATTTCATTGCACTACATATAAACTTACCAGTTTTCTTCATTGGAGGCGACGTTAAATTGGATGTTTCAAAACACAACCAAACCTATTTACTAGATCGCATTCAAGATGTTTTCGATTTAAACACTGCCTCTCAAGATCTCGTGTCCACGACAGAAAACGAATGTGTCATTGACCACTTTTTCATAATAGACATAAACCTTTTCGAGCAACTAAACTATACGTCATACATCAGTAGACATGGAATCCTCAATGTCGCAGTAACAGTCGAAAACAGAAACAAATATACTGCTGATGCTGGTATTCCGCAGTGATGTTCACAAGTTATGAAGGTGTGAACAAACTACTGGTCACGTATTTAGACCAATCGGAACATGGACGTCAGAGTTACGTCACAGATGTTCGCGTATTCGCTATGTGTGCACACGCAAACATCATCCTGGGTTAATGAGACATTTCAGACTACCACAGATGTTATCAGGACGTGTAGTGCGCGTAGCTAACGTCCGTACATCCACGTATTATCGATTCACAAGGTATGCGGGATCTTCCAACTCTGTTGTATGAAACCACATGGGGCCGGAACCGTCTGCCTGCAACTACCATGCACCACTCCGACCCCCATCAATACCAAATTGCACTGGAGTCACTTTTTCTGTAATTACTCATGTGATACTCGAGCTTGTAGCTCTAATCTATTCAAAGTAAATTAATTATTAGATAAAATGCCGGTGGTTGGTTGTTTGTGAGAAGCTGCTACCCCAGAAATGGGGGCATTAGCTGACACAGCCCACTTTCCTGGCCGGCCACTCTCATAGTTGCTGTTACCTTCTCGGTAGTGAAGGTCAGTAACAACGTCTCTTCGTGGCGCAGCATCTCTTCGATATACCACACCGTCAAGAACTGAGCAGCTTGGTACAACACTGGCCCCGCCCCAGTAGTATAGTGGCTAAGATACTCGGCGGCTGACCCGCAGGTCGCGGTTTCAAATCCCGGCTGTGGCGGCTGCAATTCCGATGGAGGCTGAAATGTTGTAGGCCCGTGTGCTCTGATTTGGGTGCACGTTAAAGAACCTCAGGTGGTTTAAATCTCCGGAGCCCTCCACTACGGCGTCTCTCATAATCATATGGTGGTTTTAGGACGTTCAACCCCACATATCAATCAACACTGGCCCCGGTGATTCTCACACAAACGTGCATTCTCACTTTAATCTCGGGATGGAGCACGACCTTTCAAGAAGGGGCCACTCTGTGAGCAGGCGGTCCATATTCTTACCAAAAATCAAATTGCATTACAAAGAACGATTGCATCACCTGATTTCCAGCACACATTTGAAATGGTATCCAGCCTGGTATCCCCTTTGTCAATGAGTTTTCTCACGCCTTCACACGTGAACTGTCTTATCATGACAAGCAGTCGGCATTTATATTGGCAGAACGTATGCGGCAGCTTGATTTCCTTGTCACATTTATTGTAATATATTGTACCGGGTGCAAGAGAAGAAAAGTCGAAAACTAGTTTATATGGGCGAACTTGCGCCCTTAAAATTATGTGCGAAAAGATGGACGAGTCCGCTAGAGCGTTCAAAAAACAAAACTGTTCCTCTGCTCACGCACCTTCTTCTCCTTCGCAGCGCAACCCACACTGGCTCGTGCCTGTGAACAAGAGGCATGAGTCGTGCGGCCCCAAGCAAGAGTGCGCAGAAGACTGTGGACGCTGATTCTTCATAACTTCGGATATTGTAAACAGTCTTTGTGGGCATTAGTCCCCCTTCGAAATACGCATCGTCCCGATGCGCGATGGAGGGAGGCAAACAGAAAAAGGGAGCGCTTTCATTCCCTTTCATAATAGGGCTTCATACGAACGACGTGTACGACTTCTGCGCTGTTTTGCCGCTTTGAACAGATGTGTCTATCGGCGATGACTTCATAGTTTAGGTCACTAATTCGTCGAAGAATCTTATAGTGGCCAAAGTATCGAGAAAAAAGCTTTTCTGATAGGCCGCGACGTCGGAGTGGTGTCCATATCCACACTCGCTCGCCTGGGTTGTACTGAACTTTTCTGCGGCGCAGGTTGTAGTGCCTTGCGTCCTTGTTTTGCTGTTGATGTATTCGATGTCGTGCCAACTGGCGTGCTTCTTCAGCCCTTTGCAGAAAGTTGTCAAGTTCAGATGGCTCGTAATTGTCGTTGTCTACTCGCAACATGGCATCGAGTGTCGTAGTGACAGTGCGACCGTCAACCAGCTGAAATGGTGTGACGCGAATGGTCTCCTCCACTGCCGTATCGTAGGCGAAAGTTGCGTACGGCAAGATATCGTCCCACAATTTATGCTCAATGGCAACGCACATCGACAGCATGTCAGCGATGGTGGGGTTCAGGCGTTCTGTCAAACCGTTGGTTTGGGGATGGTATGCAGTGGTCTTCCTATGGTTGGTTTTAGTCATTGTCATTAGGGACTGCATCAAATCAGCCGTGAACACTCCTCCTCGATCGGTAATCATGACGAGTGGGGCTCCTTGGCGAAGAAAAATATTCTGAAGAAAAACCTTCGCGACTTCCGTTGCCGTTCCTCGCTCAAGGCAGCCGGTTTCAGCGTATCGTGTCAAATAGTCCGTCGCAACTATTATTCAACTTTTTCCTGATGCCTACATTGGAAATGGTCCAAGGAGGTCCATTCCAACCTGTTGAAATGGAGTCGCAGGTGGCTCTATAGGCTTGAGAAGGCCGGTAGTTTTGAGGGGTGGTGTTCTTCGCCTTTGGAACTCGCGACATGTCTTGATGTAATGCTTCACGGACGCTAGCAACTTGGGCCTGTAGTATTTCTGATGAATTTTGGTGAAAGTTCGACTCGTGGACAAGTGACCCGCAGACGGTTCATTATGGCAGGCTTCTAAGACTTCAAGCCTTATGGCTGAAGGTACAACGAGTAAGAACTTCTCCGTGTTGTGTTCAAAGTTCCTGTTGTAAAGTGCATTATCTCGCAGGTAGAATGAGGATAACCCTCTCTTAATTACGCGAGGAACTTGTTTGTCGTGCCCTTCGAGATACTTTATTAATGGGAGCTGTTCCATGTCAGCCCATTGATGTTCGGCAATTTCCGAGCTTTTTATTACACAAAAGAGTGGGAAGTCCTCTTCTTCTGAAAGGGTCGAGTGGACTGGTGAACGTGATAAGCAGTCAGCATCATCATGCTTTCTGCCAGACCTACATACGACCGTAATGTCATACTCTTAGAGCCTGAGACTCAAAACTCAAATTAAAAAACTCAATTCAATTTATTTTCCAGTTTATAATACATGCTGGATGGTTGCGTTGGGTTAAAAGCTACATAAGTAGCTTGACGAAACCCAACGACCAGACTCTACAGGGCCGTAACAACAAGCAGTCCGGTGCAGTGACGAGAAAACCAACAAGTGAAACAGAATACCATATCGTATGTACATATACAGCGATTTACATAGATTTCCAGCAGGAAGATTGCAGGAAGAAAAAGTGAAAATAGATACATGTGCATAGAAAGTGCTAGAAAAAATAAATATAAAAGTGCTACATACAATAAAATATAGCTATAGCATAAGTAATAAACATAAATATTAATAACACAGAATAATAACACCGTACCAATGTAGCAATACTAGCTATTCGGGACAAAAATACAAGGGAAAAAAACACTGGCCATACAACACAGCAAGAAATTCATGTAAGCAGAAGAATTATGTTAAAGAAAACAACATAATTTACGCACAATTCAATTACACAGAATGTCACAGTATGTGACATTACAAGTGAACGAAATATAAGCGGAAGTCTTTTTTACTGACCGTGTCAATATCTTTATATTTATTTAAAGTAGATGGTAGGTTATATGGCAACGATTGATGTTTGTGGTGCGTCCTGAAATATGGAACTGACCATGTCTCAGGGTTCCTTGTGTTCACATCAGTTCTACGACGTTCTAACGATGCCTACTGTTTTATGCAGTTCTTGAGGGATTCAGAAGAATATCGCGCAGTACGTAATAAACGAAAAGTATAAAAGTTGTCAATTCTAATATTGTTGTACTTAGAAAACGCTTCTCTGGTGCTAGAATAATAGTCTATGTTGCTAATATAGCGAATAGTCTTCCTCTGTAGCATCAGAATTTTAAGTATGTTAGTTATGGTGGTTGTACTCCACACTAAGGCGCAGTAATTTAAGTGGGCATGAAATAAAGCATTAAAAATCTGTACTTTGGCCTTTGTAGGTAGCAAACTACGACATCGTGATAAGACACCTGTCACAGAGGAGAGCTTTTCACATAGGTAGTTTACATGCATGTCCCAAGTAAGTTGTGAAGAAAAGTGCACGCCAAGGATTTTGTGACTGTCAACTATTTCGATTTTTTGACCTTCAAAAGCAATAGTATTATTTAACGGAAGCAATTTGTTCTTGGAGCGAAAAATAATTACCTCAGTTTTTTTCGCGTTGATCTTAAGTTGATTTAGCTGAGACCAGGTAGATAACTTTCTTAGCAGTTCATTGCATTCCGCTGTCAAGTTGCGCACGTCGTTCCCAGACAGTATGACAGTGCTGTCATCAGCGTATATAATAAATTAAGCAATAGTATTAAAGTTCACAATGTCATTAATGTAGATATTAAATAAAAGCGGCCCTAAAACGCTTCCTTGAGGCACGCCAATATTGTTTATTAGACAAGACGACCTGTGACCGTTCACGTAAACACACTGGTATCTGTCACCTAAGTAAGACAGTGATAAGTAGCTACCACGTACTCCGTTACATTTTAGTTTGTCTAATAAAATGTTATGACTTAGACAGTCGAATGCCTTACTAAAATTTATAAATAACGCCAGCGCATACGATTTCCTTTCTATGTTCCTTATTATCGTCTCCTTGATTGACAGATGGGCTGTTTCCGTTGACCTGTGTTTCCTAAATCCGTGTTGCGCGTTAGTTATGATACCAAACTTATCGAAGAAATTGACCATGCGACAGTGTATAATTTTTTCTAGCCCCTTAGAAAATACAGGTAACACCGAAATTGGCCGGTAGTTGTTGGGGTCATTAGGGCTACCTGCTTCCAACATTGCCGAAACTCTGGCGTAGTTCATTGCCTGTGCGAATACGCCCGATTGAAGCGTTAAATTGAATATGTGAGCAAGAGCAAGAGAAATAGAAGTTATACAATGCTTAATAGGGCCCAGTTGCAGGTTGATGGTGTCTAACGCATTAGTATTTTTCAAGGATTGAAATGTAGCGCAGACTTCGTATTCATCAGTAGGCTGGAAGAAAATGCTTTCGACAATAAGACTTCAGTTTGTTATTCCCGACGTTGCAGCGCAGGTGAGGTAGGCAGCAGGAATAGCAGCGTTGATGAAATGTTGGTTAAAGTGATTAGCGAGGGCCTTGCCTTTCAACTCAGTACCGTCATAAAGTATACTGTTTGGAACACTTGTTTGGTCCGACGACCAAGAACATCGTTTATTATTTTCCATGTCTTATCGGGCCGTTGCTGTGAGGCGGACAGAAAAAGTTGCTCGTAATAAGCTTATTTGGCACGCCGTAGCTCACAATTTAATTGGTTTCGAAAAGCTTTAAATTCCTTTATTGTATTTGCAAACGAGACTTCAAAAATTAATGATACAAGGAATTTTTACGCGAAATCATTTTCAAGTGTTGTTTCGTTACCCATGGTTTTCTCGCTTTTTTTGGTGGTTTTACTTGTTTCATAGGAAAATGCCTTTCGTATGTTTTTATAAATTTCTCTATGAACTCATTGTATGCCTCATTAGCGGACGTTAATGCCAAGACAGAAGACCAGTCTTGGGCCATTATCTCAGTTTTAAAGGCAAGCAGCCCACTATCTGTTATTCGCTGAACAGTGAATGTTTCTACCTCACGGTTTCGAATTCCTCTTTAATTTTCATATAGCGCATAAACAGGGAGGTGATCACTAATGTCCGAAGCAACGGTACCAGTGGTGTAAATCTTTGTCTCTGCGTTTATTATTAAATGGTCAAGGCAAGACAATGTGCCGCACGTAAAGCGAGTTGGTGTAGTAACTAAATTTTTGAAAGAACTCGAAGACAGCAATGTACCAAATTCCGTGAAAGTAGTGCTGTCATCAAGAATATTGATGTTAAAGTCGCCACCGCATGTCAAGTGAAAGTTGTTTTTGCAAGTGAAGTCCAGGAAACTTTCATAAAATGCTAGGAAACGCCTAATATTCCCACCCGGTAGGCGATAAACAACAGCGAACTTTTCATTTTGATCGGAGACAGTGAGTATTTCGTAATCTTCTGTTGACACGAAGTATTCATGAACTAAATGGCATTTCTTCTTTGTAGTCACATAAAGCGCAACACCCCCTCCACGTTTATGCGATCAATTGGAAAAGACACTGGCATATCCAGGCAGTTTCAGCTTGCTATTATTGTTTGTATACGAGGTTTCAGACAGCATAAGAACAACCACTTGGAATGAGAATTGCTCTAAAAAAGCAAAATGTCGCCCTCTTTATTCATTACAGAGCGAGTGTTAATATGCAAAACTGATTGGCATGGCGGGTAATCAGATTTAATAGCAGAAGGTGACGCTAAGTTCATGTATGCGCAGTCATTATCCATTTTGATGATACGGCGCAGTGTTCAGCCCAGCCTGTAACCTGCGCCTACGCAGTTGCATATGACGATCCCGAAAAAACCTTATCAATATCATGCTCATTTGGAACGTGCACAGCGGGTGTATCGTCAGATTGCTTCGCATAGATTTTCCCGTTAAATGACCAGACGGATTTCCATTTGTATTCATACTTTTTCTTCACAGCAAGAGCTAGAAGTTTCTTTAAGGCTGGGCAAAGATGCTCATTCACATAGATAGCATTTTCACTGGTCAGTCCGACATCTTTGTTAGTCAGACGAGCTCGTTTTGCTTTCCTTAGAATGCTGTCTCGCTTTGCACAAGACTTAAACTGGACGATGATATTACTTCTGCCGCTTTCTCGGCACGGCACCCGATGACAGACCTCAATATCACCTGTAGTTATTTGCTCATTTATGGCACTGCCAATCTTAGAGACAATGTTAGTAACAGATTCATTGTCTTGTTTGTATCTCGAGGTTTGCCTTCCTCGAGTACTGCTCAGCAAGAACAAGCCTTGTTTCAAGATCCCTGCCTTTGCTCTCAAGACATTCAGACTCAGCATGAAGAGCAGCATTTTCACTTTCAATATCCCTGTTCTCTTAATCACAACGTCCAGTTTCCTCTTGTGCTCCTCAAGTGAAGTGAAGGCAAAGTCGAGGCTTCCCGTCATTTGACGCTGATCATTTTTAGCTCACGGATTTCATTCCGTAAATCCCTTTCAAGGGAATCACGAAAAGATTTCATCTCTTGTTTCATCTCTTCTTTTATATTTAGCAGTTCTGCCTTCATTTCTTCCTTGAGTTTAGCAATGTCATTAGCCATTTTTCAATGCCCGCACAAGAATACAACGCAGGACAATTAGAAGAAAAATTCCGGATTCACTGTTTGGCAGCAGCGACGAAGCGTAGATATGCAACATGGTAATAAAATACCCGATATATCTGGAACACTAACCTGCGATAAGAGTGCCAGAAAGTTTAGCCCGTGCACACAGCTCTCGCCGCTACTGCCAAGTGAAAGCTGCGACAACCACGTAGCTCTTTTTGTAGTGCGCAAAGCGTGGCGTTGATTCTGAAGACAGGGCGCAGGCGCAGCCGACAATGACGCCTCCTGGTACCAAACCCTGGATTGCTTCAGAGAAGCGGTGGACCGTTTGGACGCTTTTGGTGCGGCTGCTTGAAATGCCCTGCGATAAGAGTGCCAGAAAGTTTAGCCCGTGCACACAGCTCTCGCCGTTACTCCATCTCGCAAGCCGTCCCAATGGGTCTTTTAAGCTCGCCAGCCAACGAAGTGAGTGGTGGTCGCTGACGACACGGAACCGCTTGCCATAGAGGTTAGGCCTCAACTTGCTGATCGCCCATATGACTGCCAAGCACTATTTTTTGGTTGCAGAGTAGTTTTTTACCGCTTTTGAGAGGGTGCGGCTAGCATATGCTATCACTTTCTCTTCTCTATTCTGCCATTGCACCAAGACCGCACCTAGGCCAAGATTGCTGGCATCTGTATGAACTTCCGTATCTGCGGTTTCGTCAAAGTGGGCCAGGATAGGTGGAGCTTGCAAACGTTTCTTTAGTTCGTTGAATGCACTGTCTTTTCGGAGCACCAAATAAATGGCACGTCCTCTCTTGTGAGTCTTGTTAGAGGTTCGGCAATTTTCACCAAATTTTTCACAAACCGCCTATAATAAGCACATAAACCCAAAAATTGGCGTACCTCCTTCTTGTTTTTTGGCTTGGGAAACAGCCCCACGGCCACAGTCTTCTCCGGGTCCGGGCCAACACCTTGAGCGCTGGAATTTTTCCGGTTTATTCGTCAAGCCGGCTGACTGGATAGCCTGAAGTACCGAATGTAGTCGCTCTACATGCTGTTAAAACGTTGCTGAAAACACCACAACGTCGTCCAGGTAGACTAAGCACGACTGCCATTTGAGGCCTGAAAGGACGCTGTGCATCATGCGCTGGAATGTTGCAGGCGCACAACACAGGTCGAATAGGAGTGCTTAAACTCATATAGACCATCCGGGGTTACAAAAGCAGTCTTTTCACGGTCGCTTTCGTCCACTCCAATTTGCCAATAAGCGCTTTTCAAATCCAATGAAGAGAAATACCTTGCGTGCCATAGCCAATCCAACGTATCGTCAATACGCGGCAAAGGGTAGACATCCAATTTGGTCATGCTGTTCAGCTTTCTGTAATCAACGCAGAATCTCAGCGTGTTGTCTTTTAGATGCGGAAGCATCTTATACTCGCGCCTTGTAGTGCGCCGTCCGCGCCGTCCGCACTGCTTCTCGAACATTCGACAGCTGACGCGCGCGCATGCGCCGTCGCGCCGTCGCCCACCATCTGTGCCGCGCGCGCTTCTCCTTCGAGAACATTCGACAGCTGACAGCGCATGCGCCGTCGCGCCGTCGCCATCTGTGCCGCGCGCGCGCTTCTCCTTCGAGAACATTCAACAGCTGACAGTGCATGCGCCGTCGCGCTGTATATATACTCAAGGTCGGCGCTCGCTCGCTCAGTTGCCGCTCGTCGGTTGGTTTGTACGGCGCGTCGACGTCCAAGGTCGCGGTGAAATAAATTCCAACGAATCCACAAACACAATGATCGACGTCCCTTCGACCAGCGCCGTCCTTTCGCATACGTGTGTACGTGTTCACTCCTTTAACACCCCCGCCTACAACTACGTTAACCAATTTACCCATCGACCCAAGTAAGTCGCAATTTAACACCCCATTTCACAACCACGTTAACCATTTAGCCATCGACCCAAGTAGGTCGCACTTTAATACCCCGTTAACCAATTATATGCTCCGCATCCTCCTCAGTGTTCCCCCGAGGTAAGCTGCGGGCAATTTTTTTTCCTCACAAGGACTACAGGCGACGCCCACGAACTATTGGATGGCTGTACGACATCATCCTCCAGCATCTCTTTCACTTGGCTCTTTATGATCTCACGTTCCTTCGGTGATACTCTGTACGGATTTCGGTGTACCGGTCTTGTAGCTTCATCTGTTATTATTCTGTGTTTAACAGCCTGAGTCCGCTGTACTTTTGACGAGGTAGAGAAACATCCGGTGAAGTCTCTTAGGAGGTCTTGAATGATTTTCTTCTCGGCTGGTGATAGATTTTGGCTGATTGCAACTCTTGCCACGACATCGGGCGCAGGTTCCGAAGTAGGTGGCCCTGACACCAGACCACATACGTCCGTCACTGTTTGAAAACCTTGCAGGAAGGCGATAGCAGTGTCCTTTGCAACGTGCTGAATTTCGTTTCCGAACTTCGTGAGCAATACATCGGCACATCCACCACGTAATTGAATAATGCGTCGAGCTACACAAATGCATTTCTTCAGCAGTAGTTCGATGTTTGCATCCGCTATACCTTCAGAATCAACGAATGCTTCATTTCTTACACCGACCATTACGCTGCATCGTGGCGGGCGGCACGGTAACATCACGATCCATAACACGTAATGCAGTGTATTCTGGCTCATTTGTGTCTATGGCCAGTTTGGTTGAAAAAGACACACTAGAATTCGGCAGGTCGATTATAGCTCCGTTTGCTAGCAGAAAATGCATTCCGAGTAATAAATCTCTAGAGCATTCCGGAAGTACGACCAAGTCAGCAACGTAAGTAGCGCCTTGAATTCCGATTCGTGCGGTACATGTTCCCACAGGTGTAATGAGATGACCCCCAGCCGTGCGTATCTGGGGTCCACTCCAATGCGTCAGGACTTTCTTTAAAACCTTTGCGGCAGCGTAAATGACAACCAAATATTCAGCACCTGTGTCAGCTAAAACAGTAAATTCACACCCGTCTACGGTAACGCGTAAGTCTGAAGAAATTTTGTCTTTACCTAACCTAGTTGTAGTGTTAAGCTCATCGTTGCTGCACTGGGACCTTGACGGAGGATCTTCAGTTGGTCGGACATCAGCGGCCTTGCCTCCATTGGTCGCTGGCTTCAGTTTTCCTGATGGGGACTGCTTGCACGAAGGTGTGCTGATGTTGAAGGTCGAGAAGGTGAACTAAATCGTCGAGGACTTGGCAATCGATAGCCAGCAGGCGCTGGTGATCTAGGCTGATGCTGGAAACCGGCAGTAGGAAACAGATGGCCGGACAAGTAATTTTCAATTTCAACGGGTCCTTCTCCATTTCGGGGACATGGCGCGTTTGAAGAAAACCCACGGAGACCAACTCGTTGATATGGGCACATTCTGTACAGGTGTCCAGCTTCACCGCAGTGAAAACCGAGAGGCGTCCTGTCGGGTGTGCGCCACGCGTCGCTTTTTTGTGGCCTAGAGTTAGCTGGATAGTTTGAGGCACGCGAAGCCGGTTGGTAGCCACTGGGAGCTGCAAACGAAGCAGTATGCACGGTGGGCTGGCGTATGGCATCGGCTAAATCGATACGGGGCGTTCTTGCAATTGCTGTTCAAGTCGAACAGGTTGCGCCTAAGGTTCGGCTTGAAGAATGGCGTGGCGAACTTCATCTCTGATCATGGTAGTCAGAGACGAAAGTGGCGTTGCGACTTGTCGGGGGCAGCAGCTTCTGGAGATCTTCCTTCACAATGAATTGCACCATTTCCCTCAATGCTTCGCTGCTGCTTCCCAGGTTTTCTGAGAGGACATCCGCAGAAACACTACTCGTGTCATGATTGTAGTGACGGGAGCGCTGCTTCAATGCCCGCTCCATGAAGGTGGCTTCGTTGCGGAATTCAGCAACTGTACGAGGTGGGTTGCGTACCTAACCGGCAAATAACTCCAGTTTGACACCTCGCATCAAGTGACGCAGCTTTTTTCTTTTCGTTCATGTTCGGGTCAGCGCGCTTAAAAAGGCGGGATATGTCCTCAATATACATGCGAACGCTTTCGTTCTTGCGCTGGTTTTTGGACTGTAGAGCGTTCTCTGCCTTCTCCCGATGATCGGTGCTGGCGTATGTAGCTGCTATTTGTCGTCGGAATTCTTCCCATGTCGGTATGAACGCTTCGTGGTTTTCATACCACGTCCTCGCTGCATCCTTCAATGCGAAGTACACGCGATGCAGTTTCCTTCCTTCATCTCAGCCGTTGGTTTTCGCAACCCGCTCGAAGTGTTCTAACCAATACTCTACATCCTCGAACGTGTCGCCGTTGAAGGGCTCAGGCAAGCACGGTGGGGACAGAATAGGTTCCGATGATGTCACCTGGTAAGCCATCGTTCCATTGTCTGTGGACGTTGCTTTTGTTGCTGGAGCACTGGAGAGGGGTGCGAATTCAGGCGGCTCTCCTCGTAGGCGGCGGCTTGAACGCTGGTGTACTGGAGTCAGTTCGCCAGGTTCCAATCGTTGAGGATCGGGGCTTCGCTCTCTTGCGCCAAGGGGGCTTCCAATCATACCCAGCACCTCCACAAGAATGTAACGGGTGCAAGAGAGGAAAATTCAAAAACTAGTTTATTATGGGCGAACTTGTGCCCTGAAAATTATGTGCGAAAGGATGGAAGAGTCCGCTAGAGCGTTCCAAAAACAAAAACTGTTCCTCTGCCCATGCACCTTCTTCTTCTTCGCAGCGCCAACCGACACTGGCTCGTGCCTGTGAACAAGAGGCATGAGTCGTGCGGCCCCAAGCAAGAGTGTGCACGAGACAGTGGACGCTGATTCTTCATAATGTCAGATATTGTACACAGTCTCTGTGGTAATATAAACTCTATCAACTGAGTTGGCGTAGGTTTTCAATTTCTATTGGTATATTTTGAGGGCCCAGCCAATCACCCTAGAGGTGCTGAAAATTGGTTCTTACCCGTCACCCTGAGCCTACAAACAGTTGTTGACAGCATAGAGCTTCACTTCCGTATATTAAGCCATCTACGTCGAACCCTAAATCTCTTGCATTCAATTTTATTTTCTTTGCTGCCGAAAGCATTCTGTTTCTGGCGGCTCTCGAACGAAACCTCACGATCACATGTGGCTTACCCTTATCTTTAGATGGCACACGATGTGCAGCGTCTATGTCTTTGTCAGTTATGTCCACCTTTAGACATCCCGCAAGTTTTTCAACTTCTCTCAGAAGATTCTCCTCTGGCACAACTGGAAGCCCCTGAATTTCCACATGTATATTTTTTAGTATTGTTTAAGCTCGGTTGTCTCACACCTAGCCTGCTTCATCTCTTGTTTTAGAAGTTCGTTTTCATCGCGGCACTGCTTGATTTCATCCCTAGACATAGCGAGCTCATTCCTGACAGCCTGAACATCAAGCTCAAATTTTTCAAAACCATCACTCAAGAATTGTACAGATTTGTGAAGACCAGCGATTTCCGACTGAACTTTTTTATTCGAGGTAGTGACATCCCGGCTGTGGCGGCTGCATTTCCGATGGAGGCGGAAATGTTGTAGGCCCGTGTAGTAAGATTTGGGTGCACGTTAACGAACCCAAGGTGGTCAAAATTTTCGGAGCCCTCCACTACGGCGTCTCTCATAATCAAATTGTAGTTTTAGAACGTTAAAACCCCACATATCTATCTATTCGAGGCAGTGATGCAAGCAACGTCAGATTTATTGCCTGACGCGAATGAATCTAACTTAGTGATCAACTCAGTCAATACTTTAACAACCTCTTTTATGCTTCCTGGTTGCTTTTTAGCCATGGCCTTCAACGTCGTGTAAGCCGTATGGATTCATTTTACTGGTCATATCAAGCTTAGCAATATAGGACAACAGTACAACAGGAGACAGAAAACACAGTCACAAAATAAAACTTGGTGCAAGTGGCATTTCACATCTCTAAATTAGCTTCGAGAAAATACTGTAACGCTCAAAACACTCGTGGCAGCAACAGCAACGGGATGACATGGTACGTGAAGGCACGCAATAAAAAAAAAACTACACCAACCTGGAAGTTATAAAAGAGAAGCTTAGTATGCGTCCACCCACCGTCGTCGTCGCTGCCACAGTGCAAAGAGATGCGCTTCCAGGGAAAACACGGTCCCGAAGATGAGAGAGATAAACCAAGTGGCCACAGACTTAACCAGATGGCAGTTTCTGTGACGAAGTCTGGCACTGGTGCAAAGCAGCAAAATGAATAGCCATGAAATAGCTGGTATTTCAGCAACTTGGTGGACCACTGCACCGGGCTCCTTAAAGTCGAATTTAGGCAGCCGCAGGCAGCTGCAAGTTATTGATTGATTGATATGTGGGGTTTAACGTCCCAAAACCACTATATGATTATGAGAGACGCCGTAGTGGAGGGCTCCGGAAATTTAGACCACCTGAGGTTCTTTAACGTGCGCCCAAATCTGAGCACACGGGCCTACAACATTTCCGCCTCCATCGGAAATGCAGCCGCCGCAGCCGGGATTCGAACCTGCGCCCTGCGGGTCAGCAGCCGAGTACCTTAGCCACTAGACCACCGCGGCGGGGCCAGCTGCAAGTTATAGAAGAGACGCTTAGTATGCGTCCACCCACCGTCACCGTTGCTGCCAGAGTCCATCAATCTCTGCAAATCTTCCTTGTTGTAGGCCATTAGCACTATACAATCTGCGTACATCAATGTTGGTAGTGCCTGTTCAATGAGTTTTCCTTGTTCGACGAAAAAGAAGTTGAAGCCCAGCCCACTTCCCTCTAATTTGCCCTCTAATTCTTGTAGGTACATCATGAATAATAAAGGTAAAAAACTACACCAACTTGCAAGTTATAGAAGAGAAGCTTAGTATGCGTCCACCCACCATCTTCGTCGCTGCCACAGTGCAAAAAGATGCGCTCCCGGCAAAAACACCGCCCGAAAGATGAGAGCGATAAACCAAGTTGCGGCAGTCTTAACCAGATGGCAGTTCCTGTGACGAACTCTGGCAGTCTGGCATTGGAAGTCGCATTCTTCCAATGGAATTCGCAATCTTCCAATGGAAGTACTCGCCCCAAGTGTGCCAACTTCAGAAAATTTGTGGCTCAGAGCTCCTTTCCAGTGTTATGTATTACAGAAGCCGGGGTACACATCACTTTTCGGTTATCGAACTACGTTGTGTATATGTGCTCTAGATCTACTGGACCGAGCACAGCGATGATATGTGTGGAAAAAGATCTGCCATCAGTATAGTTGAATGCTACATCATGGGATTATCCAGAATATGTAGCGTGTGAGGTTAGATTTGGTCGAGTAAATATAACAGTAGTCAGTGTTTATCTCCAGCCTTCCACAAATATCTCGCTTTCTGCATTGACAGCACTTTTCCGGACGTACACGAAAGCTGTGATATATTGCGGAGATTTCAATGCTCACAATGTCATGTGCGGAAGTGCCTACTGCGATCGTTGCGGAAAGGACCTACAAAAAGCAATTCAGGATAGTTCATTATGCTTGTTAAATGACGGTTCAGTGACGTTCCTACGGGGTTTCAATTACCCAAGTTGCCTAGACCTCACGCTCTGCTCACATGATATTGAATCTGGGGCGTCATGGCGAACAGACATTGAAACAAGGGATAGTGATCATTTACCTATCTTAATACAGCATCCCAAACTACGCTTTACTAAATATAGGCCCTCAGCAAAGATAACTATCTGGCAAGCATTTCGTTATCACATATCACATCAAGCTGATATTGTTACTTACGCTGACAGCTTAGTCTCACTCATGGAAAACAAATTAAATCAGTGTTGCAGTTCGTTAAAATTCCTGAAGGTTAGGTTGGAGTAGACGCTGAACACGAAAGACTTAGGGCATTTTGCCGCAGAGCTGAAAGAAAATACAGACGCACGGGTCTACTTGAAGATTACCGCGACTGTCAAAGAACGCATGACCGCATGAGACGACGGCAAAAAGCGCTGGCGGGATTTCTGCACTTCGCTAACACCATTTACACCCGATTCAAAGTTATGGAATGTTCTACGCTCTTCAAGTGGGAGAGTAACACATCAAGAACAATTTAGAGCCCTAGCGTTAGTGAAGAATGTACCGGAAACAACCGTTGCGGACGAATTTTGCCAGCGAATTACCAGCGAATTTTGCCAGCAGCCGGGCACACGCCTGAATACATTAAGTCTGTTGGGGATATTAAAGCATTGATTACTTTTTCTCTCAATAAACATCATGATGACCTAGATCATCCATTTTCACTGCAAGAATTAAATAGTGCTCTTGCAGTGTGCCGACAGAGGACAGCAGCTGGTCCTGATGGGATAACATATGCAGCATTAAAAGATTTGGGCCCTGTGGCCACATATACTTTGTTGAAGATATTTAATAATGCATGGACAACAGAGTACCTTCCAACCTCCTGGAAAGTTGCAAGAGTGGTCCCAATTCTTAAACCCGGAAAATCGCCTTTGTCCATAGATTCTTTCCGTCCTGTCAGCCTGACTAGCTGTCTTTGTAAGCTTATGGAAAAGATGGTAGATGCTAGATTTCAGTGATGCGTGGAATGTACGAACGTGTTTCCAAAAAATATGGCACGCTTTCGTAAACGCCGCTGCACTATAAATGCCGTTCTAGACATTGTAACTTATGTAGACCATGAGAGGAGCTGTGGAACAATTGTCGTTGCAGCATTTTTAAATATAAAGCGAACATTTGACACAACCAACCACGCTCATGTACTACACGGTTTAATTCAGTTGGGAATAGTAGGCAGAACACTAAGATGGATTGCAGAATTTCTAAGAGACGGGAAAATCTACATTGACACGTCTGACGGTAAAAGTAAAGAGCATGAAGTTAGTAAAGGAGTTCCACAGGGTAGAGTACTAAGCCCATTTTTATTTATTTGCGTTATGGCTGAAATATCCCATATCTTAACTACTAGTTTGAAATGTTCCATATATTCAAACGATCCGTGCATTTGGGCATCAGACACGAGCACTGAAGCAGTTCAGCAAAAACTTCAGGATGGGCTGACAATAATCAAAGGCTTTTTTAAAGAGCAGAAGCATGATTCTTTCTCATGAGAAAACATCTGTACTTCCGTTCACAAGGAAATGCCTTAAGAAATTCAAACTTCAGATAGATTCTCAGTGCTTACAAACTTGTGCGGGAGCAGAAATTTTTAGGGGTTATTTTAGACAGACGTCTGTCTTGGGCACCACAGATAAAATCATTAGAAGACAATGTCAACTCCCTAATCTATATATTATGGCGACTGACCGGAGTGAGATGGGGTAGTTCATGTTCTTCTTTATTGCGTGTACATTCAGCAATAATTCGACCAAGAATAGCTTACTCTGCGCCAGTTTTACATGGGATATCACCTAACTTGGAGGAGAGAATTCAAAGATTGTTGGCCAGAAGCCTTCGTATATGTCTTGGTGTACCGGCGAGCGTCTGCCAGTGCTTTAGTATTGCGGAGTCTCGTCAACCGACTTTCCATGCTATGAGATTTACGGAAACTTGCGGCATTATCTTCAGTTGGCAACTCAACACGCTAATCATCCCCTATAACGAGCTATTCAGAAGAGATCAGCTGCAAGAATACATAAAACTATACTAGAATTCAAGAGTTTACTGTCTACGCACGAATAATGGCCTCCATGTGCATCCCACCCACCATGGCGACTCTCCATCCCAGATATGAAGACTTCGATTCCGGGAATAAATTGTAAGAACGATCTGCCCACCTGGTTCAAAAATGGTGCGCAAAACTCTGTGTTGTATAACATTGATCCCGGTATAGAATTAAATATTCTGTCGAAGGTTAGCCGATTGGTAGAAACAGTCATCCATAGGCTTCGACTTGGTACAGCCTACACGAAGGATTTTCTGTATAAAATAAGGAGAGCTGGCAGTCCCACCTGCTCATGTGGAGCAGCTCAAGAAGACGTGGAGCCTATTTTTCTGCACAGTAAAAATCATGACGTACCTTGAAAGAACCTTTTCAAAAACTGAATGCTTTGGATAAACGACCTCCATCAATTGCAAAAATTTTGGGTCCATGGCCAAAAGGAAAGCTACAAGCTACTGTAGCACGTGCAGTCGTTCACTGCCTGGAGGAATCAGAAATATTTCAAAAGTACTAAACAAAAAACAAATATTAACCGCGGTATGTTTCAAAACAGTATTTTTCTGCTTCACTACGATATCTTCGGGAAAAACTTTCTGAAAACATGTCAGTGTTTAGGCGACAAGATCACCTTACACGTTTTATTGAACTTTCACGTTTGTCTGTGAACACTTAAATTGGCGTGATTACTTGTGTGGATTTCTTTTGTTTTGTTTTTTTACAAACTTAGTGCGATGCGGACACAGTTTTACGCAATGTGGACTCATTTCTGTGTGGTGTGGACACTCAGTGTGAAAAAACGTGAACTCATTGTGTAAGTGTTGTGCTATGTAAATATGTATAGCATTGTGTTTGCTACTGAATGTGCGATGTTGACTTTTGTGCAAGAGAAGAGGAGCAGCCGGCGCTACGCATTGGCACCAACCTCTCCATACATGCATTTATTGAAAAAATGGATGACGGAGGAGACCCCTGCCTGAGCCCCCGTTTTACTTTTGAAGGCTTGGATACTTGTTCTTGCCACTTATAACTGTCTTGGTACCTTTATAGATATCCTTTAAAAGATTAGGAACTATATCTTCCAAACCTGGTGTATCCAGTATTCCCCACAAGTCCCCACAGAACCACGCTATTGTATGCCCTCTTGATATCCAAGAATGCTAGCCACAGGGGCCTGTGTTCATTTTCTGCTATCCTCGATACACTGCGTTAGTGAAAACAGATTGTCTTCCAACCTCCTTCGTTTTTGAATCCCATTCTGCAGTTTCCTCAGAAACCCCTCGTCCTCTATCCATGCCTGCAGTCTTTTTTTATAATCTGCATCGCCATCCTGTAGACCACTGACGTCACTGTTATAGGACGGTAGTTATTTATGTAAGCTTTGTCCCCCTTTCCTTTAGAGTTTATGGTCATCCTGCTAAGTTTCCATTCATCGGGGACTTCACCATCGAATATTATTTTGCTCACTGCCATTCTGAAAGCCTGCTTAGATTTCGGACGTAATTTCTTTGTTAGCATAATTGAATGCCATCTGCGCCTGTTATTGTACTACTATAGGCACCCTCTTCCCAGCACTTTCCCACTCTCGTTGTAAAAACGGAGCCATTGCACCACTTCATTCATCCTTGTCTATTGTGGTGCATAAATCACTTCTTTGCTGAATTTTTTGTCACCCTTGTGCTTATATATTCAATAGCTTCGTCCTCTTCTAGCCTAGCACCTTGAGCTGTAGTTTTAAACCTCTGCTTGTGGCTCGTCTCATTTCTTAGAGAGTTTAGATGGTTCCAAAATTTGGCTGCTGCCTTTCAATCTTTTTATGTACTTCTGCCAGCCACTGAGCTCCCTTTCTTCTAATCTCTTGATTGATCAGAAGGAATGCATCCCTTCTACAGCTTAGAAAGATTTCCAATTTTCTTTCAACATTATCTGTCGGTTAACCCCGCTGCTTACAATGTCTGAGTTTCCTAGAGGCTTCCTGACGTTTCGCTATGGCTCTCCCAACTTCCTCATCCTACCAACTCTTGGGTTTGTGTATTCTATTCCGGGGTGACTTGTCACGTGCGTTAGAAAGCTCTAGTTCAAACAGTCTAATTGTATTCGTGTATGTCCACACCATTTTATTATCCTCAGTGATCACTTTCTCTATTTGTTTTGTAGCTATTTCTATTTGCCTTTCTGAATAAAATTTTTCAGTAGTTGCTCATGTGTCTCCTTCCCACTTTCACTGCTCTTCCAAAACTTAGCTTGATACGTTTGTGATCACTACCCATACTTCTGGAGCCACCTTCATTTATGTGAATTCCCCTGAGCTTATCATACATCCTATGTGACATCAGTGCGGGATCTATCGTCGACTACAGCATTCCTACCTCCCATGTTGTTTGCCCTTCACACTTCTCGGTACTTTTGCAAACGGTCAAATCATGTCTTTCACACATATCCATGATTATTTGCCTGTTGGGTCGGTATACCCATCTATATCTTCTATGTGCGCATTTATATCATCTAGTATAATTATCTCGCAATCTTCTCCTAACTCCTCAATGTCCTTTGATATACACTCTACCATTGCCTGGTTTTCCTCCCAGGCCTTTGCTCTTATCCACAAGGACACCAAACCGAGGAGTGTCAGTCCCTGCCACTTTTCCTTTCATCCATAAATGTTCTTTGCACTCCTGCTTGTCCCTTTGCCAGTCTGTACTTTTATGAATGAATGCCCTAATACCACCCCCCTTTCTGCTGACTTCTGTTGTATTATAATATTCCCACGCGCAGTCTGGATTGTTAGGAGGTAGTTTTATGTCCCTAAGATGTGTTTTTTCAAACCCGTATACCATCAGCCTCTTCTCCTTTAGCTGTTCTTCTATCTTTTCCCACTTTAGTCTGTTCCTGCCACCCTGCATGTTAATAAACCCTAGCCTGCATTGGCTCGGCCCTTCTGGTTACGTCTATCTCTGCCCCTGACTCTACCTATATTAGATACTGGTGCCACTTAGGAATCATATCTGTTAATACCACCTCTCAAAGAGTCTCCCGGGTTGTTTTTCTCTTTGCTAGCTATCCTGCGTACTGAAGGACCCGCGCGCCCCTTAAAAAAGCTACTGCGCATCCTGCAGGTCGCCAACCCACCTCATACCTTCCTCATACCTCATAACGGTCATCGAAGTGAATTCTGTCTCGTTGAAAACCATCCTACCTATGCACCTCTCTGTTTATTTCCACCACCTTAAAGCCTTTTTCTCGACTCATCCGCCATATCTTTTGGTTTGCGTTGACAACCACTCTTCGCAGGTTGCCGTCTGCACCGCTACCCCCGGTATTATGCATATCCCTACCTTTATCTGAGGAGAAGTGGCGCGCATTTCATTGACCCCTTTCGCCAGTGTGTTCCCTAGTCCTGCCGTATCTTTATCTAAGACATCGTTTAAGCCACCTGAATTTATCACAAGGTTTTGTCTATCAGCCGCGGTTTTGAGTTTTGCACTCGCTTGCCTCATGACTTCTTTCAGCTTGCGTCCTGGGAACGTCCCTACTGCAACCCTCTTGTCACCACTTACCCTCTATTTGATTGCTTCTGCGCATCACCTTAAATTCGAGTCCCCAGTGGTTATCACATGCTGTGACTTTTCAGCTGGTGCGTCCTGCACCTGGAGGTTACTTGCGCCTGTGACACCGGCTGCTTTGTCCCCTCCCAGCCTTACCACTACTTCGCCTATTGCTGATCTCTGTGACGATTGAACCGGCTGAACCTGTTTTTTTCCAAACTTGTTAGCTCTTTCTTCACCGTCATTCTGGTTTCCGGTGTCCTACTGTTCTCTCCGTCGGTCACTCCTTTGTTCACCTTGGCTAGTGCTTCCTCGGCGGACTTCAGCCTTTTAGATGCGGAAGCATTTATACTCGCGCCTCGTAGTGCGCCGTCCGCGCCGTCCGCACCGCTTCTCGAACATTCGACAGCTGACGCGCGCGCATGCGCCGTCGCGCCGTCGCCCACCATCTGTGCCGCGCGCGCTTCTCCTTCGAGAACATTCGACAGCTGACAGCGCATGCGCCGTCGCGCCGTCGCCATCTGTGCCGCGCGTGCGCTTCTCCTTCGAGAACATTCGACAGCTGACAGCGCATGCGCCGTCGCGCTGTATACATACTCAAGGTCGGCGCTCGCTTGCTCAGTTGCCGCTCGTCCGTTGGTTTGTACGGCGCGTCGACGTCCGAAGTCGCCGTGAAATGAATGCCAACGAATCCACAAACAGAATGATCGACGTCCCTTCGACCAGCGCCGGCCAAACTGTTGGCGGAACCGCTTCCGCATCCTCCTCAGTGTTCCCCCGAGGGAAGCTGCGGGCAATTTTTTTCCCATTGCCAACGTTTTTTCTTGCACTGTCGCCAACGCAGTCTCCAGCTCGGTGATTCTCGACAGCCGTTCACTCTAGGCAACCATCGTTTTCTAAATTTTTTCCTCGACCTCACATCGCCTACACTTCCCGTCAGCCTCCCCTCCATTTTGTTCGGCCCCTTCGGTTCATTTTCAAACTCACTTCGCATCCTGAGCACTTTACAGCATTTTTAAGCATGTCTTTATAACACCAATTGTCCCTATGACTTGTTTCACTCGATAAATACAGAACATAATCCCTGCCCTACAAAAAAAAAGAAAGTCTGGGCTCTACTACAGCAATTTGCGTGTTCATTGTACTACAAAGCTCTACTACAAAAAAATTGCGTGTTCAATGTACGTGCACCTCCCCCATGGGGTGGCAAGAGAAAAAAAAACAAAAAGAAAAAAAAACACACGCACGCACAAACTAGTAAATCTTCCTGGAAAGGCCGTACAGTGTAATAAGTGCTACAAAGATTTCAACTGCTACCTTATAATTATAAAGGCAAGCTCAAAACATGCAAAACCACTTATCGGCGCAGTCGATCGGGAGCGCTCAAAAAACACGTCCATTCACCGTGCAAGTCCGAACTGAAGGAGATTACACGCAGCGCTATCTGGAGAGTAACTCTTAAAACTAACTAGAAGTGGCTACTACGACAAACTATTACAGTGCAGGGTCGACACCCTATGAGCTTCGCCCCTAAAAACTAGCATCGTTTTATTTAGAGCGACAATACATCAATTTTCGGAGTGCCTTCGATCTTATAAAATCACCCAGGTACTCAAATAGACTTGCTTCATTTTGCAGAAATGATAAAAGCGCCCGCATTAAAAAGCTCCGAAGCGCCATCAATAAGTTAATGTAAACCAGCGGCAGGCAAAGCCAGTGTCTTACAGCATTGAAACAGGTAGCGAGAAGCGACATGACGGTTCAGTGGGAGATAAACACTTAGTTATAAGAAGTGGTTTTACACACAGACAAAGAGCGAGTGAGCACCATATGTCCCTCAGTTGAGAAGCCACGAAGTCATTAGCGCACGGAAGGTCGTAGAGTTATCAGAATTATTAGTAAAAGCCACTGGGCATTGGTATGAACAGGCCCTCGTATAGTTTTCCATCGTTCAGAGTGAGCATCCAGGGGGACGCGTTGGTGGTTTCTAACCTAACTGACCTATACAGTTTCGGAGAACGGTATTTAGGGTTCTTCGTAGGGGATACGAAAGAAAAACAGAGTTCTCAAAGAAATTTTCATATTACCATCGGCTGTATCAGAACAGACAAAATTAGTCAGTTTCGTTAGGCAGGCTTTCAGGTTTACAACTATCGAGTAGTTAGTCACTTCAAGGCGCAAAGTTCAGTGTACAATTCGTCAAGATGGTTCCTTGACAAATGAATCTAATGGAGGTTGTGTAACACTTGATTTCCACGTCGAGTAGGTTTCCAAGTGTAGGTAAGCTCATCAAAAGATGTGCTAGTGGGATAGTAGTAGCAGCTGCAACTACGAGATCTAGGCGGTCAGTTTCTCCGAAGGGAAAACACTGATAGCACGCTGGGATGAAGAGTGGCCAATGGGAGGTGAAGAGGACCGACAGCCTTAAGCAGATGGGAAATCATTGAACAATTGAAGCAATCTTTTCAACGAATTTACGGCCTAAATATCTCGCAAATTCATGCCCTCTTCTCGCAGCAGCAAATTGATGCACTGCTGTTTTATCCTAATTCACAAACACAATAATCTTCGCTCCAAAAACCTGTATTTCTGAATATCACGAGTATACAGGAATTTGATTACCGACAATTATAGATTCCAAACGCCATTTCAAAAGGGCTGGGGCAATCACAATGACTTGGACAATTTCCTGGGTAGCAATCCTGGAAAAAAATTCATGGAATATTTCAGTTGGTCCTCTGCGAATATTAAAGTAATTTATAATCATTCCCTTAATAAATAAATAAATATATATTTATATATAAATGAGATCTAACAGACAATCATGGCAAAGAATTTATGGGGAAAGTTATCAGAACCAATGAATCGTAAATAAGAAAAAAGAAAAGCAGGTGAAAAAATAACATGCCGTGAGCAGAATCGAAGGTCGTAGGTACGATTTCTGCTCACGGCAATCCATTTTTTCACCCACTTTTCCTTCTTCTATTTACATTACATTGGTTCTAATAACTTTCCCTATACAATTCTTGCCATTATTGTTTGTTATAACTCATTATTACTGTGTCAAAACACGGAAAAACGAGCCCTTGTTGGGTACACACTTGTTCTCTCTCTCTCTCTCTCTTCTATATATATATATATAAAGTACTATTTCAACCAATGGTGGCAAAATGACTAATAATTTTTACGGGTAGTTGAAAGAAAGCAAACATATGGTTGATCGCTCTATCAAATCGATCGCTGTAACATAAAACTAAAACGTGCTCTTACTGAAAAGCATTTGATTGTATTACTGAACAGATAATGCAGAACATGCACATTATCAATTGGTATTTGGAAGCTTTAATACTGCTTGATGTGGATGCATCCACATTGACGCTTAGTGATGCATTTTCAAGACTAGTGTCCGAGGCAAATCATTAAAAACTCTTGTAGCTGCAGTAGCTAAAGCTTGGAGCTTAATCAGAGAAAGCGATGCGACAATCAGAAGCACGTCGGTGACAGTATTTTAGGCTACCTTGATGTCACACTCAAGGGTTTAGGGTGAGGAAAACAGTGGCATGCACACTGGTATGGCATCCGTTTCTATTTCTGGTTCAGACCGATCTATGGTGGCTTCGCTGATACTCTCGGGACACCGGACAAAAATGACCGAGTGGTGGCATCACCCCCTTCGAAAGACAACGCACTAAAAAGGAAAGGGTGGGCACTCATCGGGGGCATTTTTTTTAAATTCCTTTACTCAGGCCCACAATAGAACTTGGGCAAAGGCTGTCCACCTGTGAAACCGCTTGTGCAAGAGCTATTACACGCCATGATGAACAATAATATATATATATATATATATATATATATATATATATATATATATATATATATATATATATATATATACATTGCCACGCTGTTTTGGTAGCAGATGACGAGAGCGAAGAAGTGAATGGCAGCTGTGGCTGAGTAAACAGTCCTCTACTTCGAGTTCCTGCCTATCGTTTCCTCTCGCGACAGACTGGTGGAGGTGCTGGGTACTGTACTGCAACGTCTTATGCCTGCTGGTCCTGAACCAGAAGCAACTACCGCCAGTGCACCAGGGTCTGCTGATATCTATCGAAGCAGCCGCCGCCTTCAAGGACTACCACCACAGTATGGCCCCTTGGCGACTTCCGTGAGGACAATGTTTGCCACATCCGCAACCCAAACCGAGCATGACCCACTCGCCAGCGTACCCTGTGTCATCAACACGCCTCGCACACCCAACCCAATCCATAGTGATGCCGGTGAGGATGTCGATGACTGGCTTGAACATTTCGACCAGGTCGCTGCCATCAACGACTGTGACAATCGCCGTAAGTTGAAGAACGTGTATATCTCCCTCTTAGACGCGGCAAGAGTGTAGTATGAGAACCATGAAACTTCATTCACAAGGTGGCAGGAATTCCATCAGCAGCTTCGTGAGTCGTTCGTAACCCCGAACGGACAAAGAGAGCAGGCACTTTCTTTGCAGTTTCAAATGCCGAACGAGAGCGTCGCCATGTTCGTCGAAGAAATGTCGCGATTGTTTCGACGGGCTGACCCCCCACATGCCAGAAGACAAGAAAGTGCGCCTGCTAATGCGAGGCGTAAAGGAGCAACTTTTCGTGGGCTTTGTGCGCAACCCTCCTACGACAGTGTACGAGTTCATACGTGAGGCCACAATTATGGAGTGCATGCTTCGGCAGCGGGTGTAGCAGTATGAGCGTCAGACGGCCATGTCCGCAGCGTGCTCGCTTGTACCAAGAGGTGATAACAGGGAGGTCCTCACAGAACTCATACAGCAAGTTGTACGCGAAGAACTTCGGAAATTTCATGCAGCGTCTCCTCCCAGTAGTGCTGCTCTTACGGACGTCGTTCGTAACGAAATCAGGCAGTTCGTTCACTCCTCACCACCATCGCAAGTCGAAGCTCCCATGCTTTCCTACGCGGATGCCCTACGCGTCTCTACGTCGTCGACGGCAGATTTTGCTCATCCACCTGCTGGGACTCTCAGACGCTTCCAAGTCCAGCCCATCGTCTGTCTTCTCAGGCCGATTTTCATCCTTTCCCGTGGAAGTCCACCATCTGTCGTGCCCCCGACAATCGTCCTTTGTGCTACCATTGTGGTGAAGTTGGACACATGTACCGCGACTGTTACTACCGACGAATAAGCCTACGCGGATTCCACCCAGATGCACGTTGCCCACGCTACGGTGAACGCCCACAAGAAATTGCGGATTACTTGGAAGGTAGTCATCACGCTCCTGTCCTGCCGCGACGACAGTCATGGTCACCATCACCCCGTCCGTCCACATCAACGCACCACGCCAACCTACCTTTGGGTCCCCTGGTGTCGTTGGCGCAAGCCCACGCCGGGGAAACTGAAAACTGCGACCTCCGGAGGTGAGGCCGCTGTCACGCGAACCGACAAATACCCTCCGCCGCTGCCTTACGACGTGCCGTTAAAGCCTGTTTGTGAAACTGCCAACAGAACGTCCGCTGTCATTACCGTTTCCGTCTACTGTTATCCGGTGACTGCGCTTGTCCACACGGGAGCTGATTACTTGGTGATGAGTGCTTCGTTGGCCGCCCGTCTACACAAGGTGCTGACAACGTGGGACGGCCCTCAACTAATCACCGCTGGAGGACACCTCGTATCCTCTATAGGAAGGTGCACCGCCAGACTTAAGATTTGTGCGTCGGCTTTTGTAGCATCATTCCTCGTACTGCCCAATTGTTCTCGGCTGGTCATTTTGGGCATATATTTTCTGCAAGAGTATGGAGCGATAATCTGCGCGATTTGTTCGTCAGTTTGTTAACTGTGTTTCTCCAGATTCCGACATCGAGAACAAACATCGTGGCGTGGCTTTACGCGTAGTCGATAATTGCGTCACGTTGCCACTTCGCAGTAGTATCTTTGTGCTTGTTGAGTGTCCACAGGAGCAGTCGTTTACTGGCATCGCCGAAAGTAACCTGACGTTATTTCTTGATCGGGAAGTGGTCATTGCTCGAAGTCTCGTTCAACTCCAAAATGGCCAGACTACGGTTTTATTTACGAACTTCGGTGGCGAACACAGGCATTTTGCGAAGCGCACAACCATAGCTTACGTAGATGCATTGGATGATTTGGACGCTTTCCCTTTAATTACGACGATCTCGACTGAGAACAGCTGCGATACTGACGTGACTAGTCGCCTCAACGTCAATCGCCAGTTAGAAGAACCTAAGAGAGCAAAGCTCCTCAGTCTCCTCTCATCATTTAGTGACTGTTTTGCCACTACTTCGAAAGTCCGACACACTCTTGTAATGAAGCACAGATTATCACTGAGACCAACGTGCAACCCGTGCGCCAACATGCTTACCGCGTGTCGCAGAAGGAGCAAGATGCTATCCGTCATCAAGTGAAACAACTGCTCGAAGACCACATGATTCAACCATCGACTAGTCCTTGGGCATCAACAGTTGTTCTGGTTAAAAAGAAAGATGGTTCATTACTATTCTGCGTCGACTACCGCAAACTGAACAAGATAACAAAAAAGACGTATATCCTTTTCCTCGTATTGATGACTCCTTGGATCGCCTGCGACACACCCGTTACTTCTCTTCCATGGATCTCCGTAGCGGATATTGGCAGATTGAAGTAGATGAACGGGACCGAGAAAAAAACAGCGTTTATTACACCGAACGGTCTCTATGAATTTAAAGTTCTCCCTTTTGGCCTGTGCGGCGCTCAAGCCACGTTCCAACGAATGACGGACACAGTTTGTGGCTTGAAGTGGTACTCTTGTTTAGTGTATTTAGACGACGCAGTCGTTTTTTCTACGACTTTCGAACAGCACATTGAGCGGCTTGAGGCGGTTCTTCTGGCTATTCGCACTGCCGGCCTCTCTCTGAAACCGGAAAAAAGTCATTTTGGATATGGGGAACTGAAATTTTTGGCCAAATTGTCAGCAGAAGTGGTGTTCTCCCCGATCCTGACAAGGCTATGGCAGTTGCTTTGTTCCCGATGCCGAAACAAAGCATGATGTGCGCCGCTTTCTGGGACTTCGCGCTTATTACCGCCGCTTCGTGCCAAAATTTTCGAAAATCGCCGACTCTCTACTACAACTCGTCAAGGATGACGTCGCCTTCGTCTGGGGTCCCAAACAATCCGGCGCTTTCGGCGACCTTCAAGAACGCCTACAAATGCCAATCGATCCTAGGTCACTTCGACACCGAAGCAGACACAGAACTCCGCACTGACGCGAGCAACCTTGGCCTCAGAGCTATTCCCGTGCAATATCAAGATGGCGTGGAACGCGTCATCTCCAACGCTAGCCGCACGTTGTCATCTGCGGAGAAAACCCTACTCGACGACTGAAACAGAATGTCTGGCGGTTGTATGGGCCATAACAAAATTCAGGCCCCTACTTGTACGGATGCCCCTTCCGAATCGTAATGACCACCACTCGCTCTGCTGGCTAGCGAATCTGAAAGATCGTTCGGGCCGTCTCGCAAGATGGAGCCTTCGGTTACAAGAGTTCGATATAACGATGGTTTACAAGTCTGGCCAGAAACACACCGACGCTGACTGTCTTTCCCGCGCACCCGTCGAGGTGGCTGAAGAAGACAGTGAGGAAGACTTCAGCTGCCTTGCAATTCTCGCATCATTAAACGTGGCTGAGCAGCAACGCGAACACTTAGAATTGCAACCACTCATCGAATATCTTGAGGGACGTCACCCACAACCCCCACATCAGTTCGCGCGTGATTTGTCTTCTTTCTGTCTACGCCAAGGCATCCTATACAAGCGCAACTTTCATTCAACGAAAACTGTTTACCTCCTCGTCGTTCCTGCTGCTCTCCGCGATGGTGTTTTGCGTGCTAGTCACGACGAGCCATCGTCAGGGCATCTTGCTTCGCGCGTACTCTGGCGCGGATCAAGAACAAATACTACTGGCGGCAACTTACGAAAACCGTCCGGCAGTACGTCAAGACATGCACAGCCTGTCAGCGCACAGCCTTTGCGACCCCCTCACGAACATTTTGAAAAGGTCGGGATAAATTTACTCGGCCTATTTCGAAGTCAACGGCTGGTAACCGTGGATTGTGGTTGCCTCCAATTACTTGACCAGATACTGCGA